>JAGXJF010002961.1:0-131684 GCA_019208055.1 Stipa capillata | reverse complement strand
TTTAATTGCTTCAATCTTACATGCTAAACAACAAATTTGGTTAAAATCTGATAATCTCCTATTCACCCCCTCTAGTCGATAGACCTCGATCTTTCAGATAGCTTGCTAGATTGGTGTGGGACAGAGAACAAGCAGAATCCTAGATTGGTTTGGAGAAGGGGAGCTGAACCCTAGGTGTTTTCCAAGTTGTTTTGGACTAGAAAAAGAAGGAAGAAAAAGGAAAGATAAGCCGAACCTTGATTTGTATTGGTTTTGGCTGGGGCAAGAAAAGGAGTCGAGCTTCTCTTTGTTTTAGACCCAAAGAAATAGAGATCATGTTGGTTCTGGTTTAAAGGAAGGAAAGTAGAGAGAAAAGGAGATTCAGATTTCCTTGGAAAAGAAGTGAATTCTAGAGCCCCTTTGGTTTCGATTTGGACATAAAGAGACCTAAGGCTAGATTGGGACATTTATTCAACTTGCATTTGCTAAATTGATCATTGTTAATCCTTGCTAACATATTGAAGCCTACCTAGCAATTGCTGAAATATTCGGAGATACTTTGACACCGCAGGTTGCCGGTGACCCCTGTTTGCATGGTAAGAACTTGTAAGTATTTTGATTTAGCTTAAGCATTGAGTGACTTGCCACCACATCCTAGTAGTTGATAGGGACATATACTTCTGATTTATTTCTTTATTTTTTACTAACAATCGTAGGTTCTCCACTATGTTTCCCTTGGGCCTCCACCATTCTACAGGAAGAGGTAGATGTTGATATGAGCACCGTTCCACCATCACCACAGGTACAACAACGAGGTACGCATGGTAAAGATAAGTTCACTATTCCACCTTTTGCTGGTCATTATGGCCTTGATACTTATCTTACTTGGGAGCTAGAGGTAGAACAAATGTTTGCTTGCCATGAATTTTCGGAGCCTCAAAAAGTAAAGGTTGTTGCTAGAGCATTCACTGGTTTTGCATCTATTTGGTGGGTTGTTGAATATAGACATACAAATCTAGATGTACCTAGCACATGGTTTGATATGAAGAAAGCTTTCATAATATATTTGTGCTCACAACTTTGCTTGTGGGTTGCTGAATATATTACAGCACTTAGAACAAGGTAATAAAACCTTACATGCTTAGTATCAAGAATTGAAATCTTATTTGTTTTGTTGTGATATAAAAGAAACCAAGGACGCCACGATGTATAGATTTATGAAAGTCTTGAACCATGGCATTCAAGATAGATTTTGATATATAACTCGTTGCATTATTGATTTTGTTTTGCCGTGCTTGTGCTTCTGAGAGACAAATACACAATGAAGCAACAAAATGACCCTCAATGTCATACCCCCCTTTCACGTTCACCACTAGTTGCTTCTTCCACCGCTGCACCCATTATGGTAGCTGCACTCATTGTTGCGAGAGTCACACCACCTCAAGCTTGTGACCTATGAACCCCCATAGTACCTACATCATCTGACTTGATCCTTGAAGATAATAATAAAGGTACTAGTACTCACTGTTGGGGGAGTCCGTCTGACCACGTCGTCCCGGACGAGGTACCCCTTGTCTTACCTTTCTATCTTTACACTTGTTAATCATCCTATACCCTTAGTAGATCCTCAGGTACACGCAGCGCGGTGCCCTAAAGAGGCTAGGACACGTCGTCCTCCTTCGGCGAGGTGACCGGGCGAGGACGGGGCACGTCGCCTGCCCCAAGCAAAGCCGAGGTCAACTCCCCCTCAGGACGAGGTCGAGGTAGTCCGCGCCCGGTCTGAGGTAGGAGACAGTGTCTCGTCTGGGTGCCGGAACTCGAAGAAATCCGCCCTCAGCCAAGTTCAATGGAAAAGGCGCGAGCGCGATGGCAATCCGTACTGTCGAGGCGCATTGAGGATATGCCGGCACAGATAGTAGGTAGCGGCGAGGAGGAGAATACTGTTTGGTCCGACGTACGGAGCTATAGACTGGGGTAAAACTGTAATCTGCCTAGGGGCAGCGATGTATATTCATTTGTAAGCCGGCTTTGTCTATATAAGGGCGAGGCGGCACCCCATATCAATCCAAGTTCTCTTCACTGAGCTCTAGCACTATTTTCCACTGCAATTTCTCTATTAATCTTTGACAGTAATTCGGGTTAGCTCGAGTGATCGCTAGGCGTCGTTCCCCAAGTCGTCCTCTTAGCACCTTGGTCCTTTGACCCGGGGTGCCTAAGTTTACTGTCCGAGGGGTGCTTCATCGACAGTTGGCGCCAACCATGGGGACCGAAGGGGTGACATACTTCCGACCCGTAGCTACACCATGCCACCTCGACCGAAGAAGGGAGCGACGGGAGCCAGGAGGAAGGCGATGGCGAGCAGAAGACCTGAGGTTCAGCTCCCTTCCTCCCTAGTGGAAGGCGAGATGAACGCGGGCAGACTGGAGGCGACGAGGGCTGCGCCAGTCAGACCCGATCGCCTGGGCGAGCTTCACCCCGGCGTGGTGGTTGATGGAGGTCCCAAGACATAGCCCCAGCCTCGGGGGTGCAGGCGCCACCACCGGCCGAAGCCATGGTGAGCATGTGAAGCTTGGCGGACGAGGTGGAAGGTCTTCGACGACAGGCCGAGGAGGCGGCGAAGAGATCGGAGGAGCTGCAGGCACGTCTTCAGGCGGTGGAATTGGAGGCACTCAAGGCAAATGCCCAGTCTCGGCAGGTGGCCGACCTGTATCAGGCGTAGCTCGAGGCGACACGGGTACTAGCGACCCCGTCGCCCCCTCTGGAGGTTCATGCTGCGGAGGAGCTACCTCGCCCACCCCGGCCACCGAGGCTCTCCTGCTAGACTTGAACGAGGCACGGGCGCGGGCGGTGGCGTACATTGGCGAGGCGGACCTCGAAGCGGCACGCCTCGGGTCGAGCATACTGCAGAATCAGCAAGCTGCCCAAGAAGCGATCCATAACTGTGAAGGTGGACCGAGGCATCAGGGAGATCAGCACCCCGAGCAGCGCCCAGGCAAAGCACACGTCGACCAACAACAAGTTCACGTCGCCTGTAACCCAGAGATCATCGACCTCACCAGCATGGCGAGCCCACTAAGCCCAGGGCTCATGGCTGTTCCATTCCCGCCCAAGTTTCATCCAGCCGACCTACCAAAGTACGCGGGTATGACGGACCCGGTCCTGTACACAAGGGTGTACGAGGCGGCTGTGATGGTGTCAGGAGGCGGCAAGGCCATCATGGCGAAGAGCTTGCTCCTCGCCCTCACTGGCATTGCCCAGGCGTGGTACTCCTGGGAGCAGCTACGCGACAAACTGCATGGGCACTTCCAGGGGGTGCCGCAACAAGGAGATGATCTCGAAAGATCTCAGCAACCTCCGACAGTGCCCGGGCGAGACCATCTGAGCTTTTCAACGTCGCTTCTTCGAAGTCCAGTGCCAAGTGAAGGGTGTCGCTGAACAGACCATATGCGAGGCCGCGCGGCGAGGCATCAACAATGAAGCCTTGGCCGACAAGCTGGAGAGGAAACAGCCAAGCCGCGTCGAACAGCTGTATGATATCATGGAGGTCTACGCCCATGTGGAAGAGGGGCAGATCCTATGAAGGGAGGAAGCCAGGGCGGCCCAAATGTACGTGGGGGATTGAGAAGACAGAGGGGCGGCGTCCAAGGCACCACGATGTCCACCATGTATCCGAGGAGGATTAGCGTGAGGTGGAGCAGGCCGAGTACGAGGAGGAGCGCAGGCGACCTCGGGGATCTCGCCAAACGCAAGGGCAGCAGGCCGCCTGAGATCCGCCATGCCAGGGTCTCCCCCCCCCCGCGAGCCTCTGCGGCGGCATGGAAGGGAGCCCTACAACCGGCCGACCTAGAACTGAGGTGGGGCGGGTCATCGCCAACGGGAGGCACCTCGGCTGAGGGGCCCGTACCGAAAGTACTGTGAGCTACACAAGTTCTACTCGCACTCAACCACCGAGTGCGAAGTCGTCGCCCGAGCCAGGGGTCCCTACCAGCCCCCTCCGATGGGCCAAGTACAGCACGCGCAGGAGCCGCGGAACAAGGCTCCCCTAGAGCTCCCCCCTCCGCCCCGCGACGTGGTCCGCCTGCCGGGGGGCAAGAGCTGCGTCGCGTCATCCACGCCATCACTGGGGGAAGCGCCCACACCTTCCCGTCGAAACGCCGATGCAAGGAGTACGTCCGCCGAGTTCAGCACATTGGGGCGTACCCCCCGACTGAGCTCCCCGCCTGGACCGACATCCCGGTCACCTTCGGCCCAGAAGACGCCGTAGGCATCGTCCTCCCGCACCACGACGCACTCGTCACCTTGGCAGTCATCTCAGATGTGGAGGTGCGTCGTGTGTTCGTAGATGGCGGAAGCCTGGGTGATATCCTATTCGCCTCCACCTTGGACGAGATGGGCATCCCGCGCTCATGCCTCCAGTCTCCGGGCGTTCCGCTTCTCGAGTTTGGCGACAAGCCGGTCAGGGCCATTGGCCGAATCGAGCTCCTGGTCAAGTTCTAAAATGAAGTTGGTGAGCACGTCGAAGGTGTGCTATTTGACGTCGTCGACATGCCCTACCAGTACAATGTGATCCTCGGCAGAATAGCGCTCAACAAGTTTGGGGCAGTTCCTCATCACGCCTACCTGTGTATGAAGGTCCCCGCCCCTGCTGGGGTCATCACGGTGTATGGAGACCAGGGCCTATCTCACCGCATCAAAGAAACTACAACCTCGGCCATAAAATATGTACATGACATCGTCCCAGCAGCCGAAGCATGTCGTCTTGCTTTCTCCGGCGGCACAGTCTCGCCTGAGGGAGGTGAGGTCCTCAGCATCAACACTTCCGGCGACCAGTTCATGTCGGCCACCACGAGATGATGGATCCCCAGGCCCAGGCCGGACAAAGAAACCCGATCGGCCGTATTAGCAGAGAACGAGTCGCACAAGACTGTGCTGATCGGGACAGATCTTCCCCTCGAGGTGGAGTAGGCACTTCTGCTGACCTTGCGAGCCAACAGTGAGATTTTCGTGTGGGAGCCAGAAGAACTGTGCCTCGAAGCATAATCGAGCACAGGTTGATGGTCGTACTATGGGCTCATCCCATCAAGCAGCGCCTGAGAAAGATGTCGGCCGACCGGTAAGTCACAACCCGCGAGCAGGTCGCCAAGCTGCTCAAGGCCGGGGTCATCTGCGAGGTCCCGGTCATCGTCAAAAAGGAAAACGGACAATGGTGAATGTGCGTGGACTACACCAATTTGAACAAGGCATGCCCAAAGGACAACTTCCTTCTTCCTCGCATTGACCAGCTGGTCGACGCCACCTCCGGCTGCAACCTCATGAGCTTCTTGGACGCGTACTCGGGATACCACCAGGTATGGATGGCCGAGGAAGACAAGGAGAAGACCAGCTTCACCACTCCGTGCGGGACATTTTGCTACATCCGGATGCAGTTCGGCCTCAAGAACGCAGGGCGACGTTCGCCCGACTGATCGGCAAAACTCTCAGTGATCAAGTCGGCAGGAATGTGGAGGCGTACGTGGATGACATTGTCATCAAAAGTGTCCTCGCCCAGACTCACGCGGCTGACATACAAGAAACTTTCTCCAACCTTAGGTGTTCCGATATGAGATTGAACCCGGAGAAGTGCGTCTTCAGCGTGCACGCTGGAAAGCTCCCGGGCTTCCTCGTCTCCAAAAGAAGGATCGAGGCCAACCCGAAGAAGATCGACGCAATCCCCAGCATGGAGCCCCCCGCCACGACCAAGCAAGTACAGAGGCTAGCAGGTTGCCTCACATCCCTGGGACGATTCGTGCCCCGCTCAGCGGAGATGGGGCTCCCGTTCTTCAAAGTCTTGTGAGGATCTGGAAAGTTTGAATGGACCGAGGAATGCCAGTCGGCCCTCGAGGCCCTGAAGAAGTACCTCACCTCGCCCCCCGCTCCTTTAAAGCCCATCACCCGGCGACACCCTCCTGTTGTACCTCGCCGCCACGACCTCGGCAGTCAGCGCCATTCTCGTCAAGGAACAAGGCCGAGCTTGGAACCTAGTCTATTACGTCTTCAAGTCATTGCAAGGAGCGAAGATACGGTACACAGAGCTAGAGAAGCTGGCATACGCCCTTGTCATGGCGTCTAGGAAGCTTCGCCATTACTTCTTAGCTCACCTGATATGAGTGCCAACCTCTTTCCCAATAGGCGAGAGGCCACGGGCTGAGTTAGCAAATGGGCGGCTGAAATTGCTCCGTTCACGGTCGACTTCCTCCCCAAAACAGCCATCAAGCCGTAGGTTCTGGCTGACTTCGTTGTGGAATGGGTACCTCAGCCTGGCATCCCATAGAGCATGGAAGACCCATTTGGACCCTCTACGAAGGCACTGGGGCCGGCGTGGTCCTGGTGTCCCCGGAGGGAGCCAAGGAATCGTACTCGGTCTGACTGGACTTCAAAACAACCAACAACATCGCCAAGTACGAAGCGCTACTGCTCGGGCTTCGCAAAGCACGCACGGCTAGGCGCGCAGGCTCCTCGTCAAGAGTGACTCGTAGCTGGCTGCTGGCCAAGTCGACAAAGATTATCAAGCAAAGGACCCGGAAATGGCCAAGTATTTAATGGCGGTAAGAGCCATGGAGAAGCACTTCAAGGGGATTACCGTCCATAGCATACCACGTGGAGATAACACCGAGGCCGACCTCCTGGCCCGAGCGGCGAGCGGTGGAACCACTCCACCCCCTGGGGCGTTTAGCAAGATCTCATCCACCGCTTCGACAGAGGGGCTGGCCGACGTCTACGCCGTCTCACCAGAAGACTGGAGGACCCGGATCGAGGAATACCTTTCCACCGAGAAAGAACCTGAGGACCCTGTCGAAGCGTGTCGCCTGTTAGCACATGCCCGGAGCTTCATCATTCATAAAGGGTCCCTCTACAAGCGAGGTGTGTGCGCTCCATTCCTCAAGTGCATCTCGACGGAGGAGGGCAGGGGGTTGCTCAAGGAAATCCACCAGGGGCTCTGCGGCTCACATCTCGCCCCCAGGTCCCTGGTTGCCAAAGCATACTGCGCCGGGTTCTACTGACCAACGGCGTTAAGGGATGCTCAAGATCTGGTGAAGCGCTGCTCGGCATGTCAATGGATGGGCCAAGGCACCAACAGACCAGCAAGTGAAATGCAACCCATCTCGCCCTCCTGGCCTCTTGGCGCGTTGGGGGATCGACCTCGTCGGCCCGTTCATGATGGCGTGCCACGGTGCCAAGTTTGTCGTCGTTGCCCTGGATTACTTCTGCAAGTGGATAGAGGCAGAACCCTAGCGAAGATCACCTCGGCCGCCGTACAGAAATTTGTTTGGAAGAGCATTGTATGCCGATTCGGCCTCCCGCGCGAGTTGATCATGGACAATGGAACTCAGTTCGATGCGGTGAACTTAGGAACTTCTGCTCCGGCCTTGGCATCAAGCTGTGCTTCGCCTCAGTCGCGAACCCAAAGGCTAACGGGGCAGTAGAAAGGGCTAATGGTATCATCCTTTCAGGCTTACGCACATGTATGTTTGAGCTTCCTACAGGGAAATGGGCGGACAAGCTCCCGAGCGTGCTGTGGTCATCCTGCACCTCGGTCAGCTGGGCGACGGGGCACACCCTGTTCAAGCTATTGTTCGGTGAGGAGGCTGTCACCCCAGTCGAGGTGGAGTTTGAATCCCTGTGCATCATCGAGCAGCCGCACGATGATAACCACCTGACATCGCTTGAGGGGCTCAATGAGGTGCGACAAGACGCATCCCTGCACATCAACCGGTACCAGGTAGTGACCGCAAAGTACTACAACAAAACGGTGAAGCCGCGACCTATAGCGGTGGGCGACTTGGTGCTTAAGAAGAAGCTCAACTCCGAGGCCGACGGCAAGCTCAACTCCAAGTGGGAAGGCCCGTACGAGGTCATCAGTTCATCCCGACCATCATCATTTCGCCTCTGAGACCTCGACGGCGTCATCCTCAAGCATAGCTGGAACGGCAGCAACCTCAGGAAGTACTATCTATGATCACGCCGAAGGTTATTTGGCAACACATCACCAGCAGCTGCTGTGCCAGCTTGGTAGGACGTCGTCCTTGTAATGATCGTAACCCTTGTTAAAAACATTATTATCTATCTGAATGCAGCATCAGTTCGCTCGTCACGCCAAATAATCTACTGGCAACGCATGCCCCGATCCCGTCTTAGGTGGCAGCCCGGCCCGACGCTGCTCCCCTATGGACGATGAACATGGTGATCCCGTCTTGGGTGGCAGCTCGGCCTGACGCCGCTCCCCTAAGGACATGAACATAGCAATCCCGTCTTAGGTGGCAGCTCGGCCCTACACCACTCCCCTAAGGACGATGAACACCTGACTATCCCGTCTTAGGAGGTAGCTCGGCCCGACGCCGCTCCCCTAAGGACGATGAACACGGCAATCCCATCTTAGGTGGTAGCTCGTCCCGACACCGCTCCCCTAAGGACGATGAACACGGCAATCCCGTCTTAGGAGGCAACTCAGCCTGACGTCGCTCCCCTAAGGACGATGAACGCCTAACTATCCCGTCTTAGGAGGCAGCTCGGCCCGACGCCGCTCCCCTAAGGATGATGAACATGGCAATCTCGTCTTAGGTGGCAGCTCGTCCCAACGCCGCTCCCCTAAGGACGATGAATGCCTGACTATCCTATCTTAGGAGGCAGCTCGGCCCGACGCCACTCCCCTAAGGACGATAAGCAAGTCCTAGCCACGATATGACCCATCAACCAGGGCGATGTGCGCTACTATCCCGTCTTAGGAGGCAGCTCGGCCCGACGCCGCTCCCCTAAGGATGATGAGCAAGTCCGAGCCACGATATGACCCAGCTCGGCCCAACGTCGCTCCCCTAAGGATGATAAACGACACCAGGCACCCAACAGGCAATGTGCGACCCGATCCTGTCAAGTGGCATCTCGTCCCAACGCTCCTTCGCTAAAGTCACAATTCCCTCGCTCCCTCTCAGCGGCGAAGTGCTCAGGCGGGCGACGCACTCCTGCGACTCAACCCAAGACGCCTCAACACCCGTGCCGCACCGTAGGTTGCAACGCCCGCAGCTGGAATCCAACGACATGCTACTTAGCGAACCGAGGAAAGAATGGTCAAAAAGATGAGATTACGCCAAGTTTGCAACAACAAATGAATTGACCACTCAGATACACTAGTTTACAAACAAACTAGGGCGACCACGAATACTTCGTGGTTGCCAATTATTTTGGTGGGGGGATAATACCCCCACGCTAAGTTACAACACCCGCAATCTACACGACGAAAATAACTAAGTCCCAGCTTCTGGGACATGCAGGCTACATCAGACGACATGGGAAGGTCGGTCGACTAAAGCCCCTATGTCTTGGCATCCTCGACCAGGTCGGCGGCGAGGGCCAGGAGCAACAAGTCACTTCCGCTGCCCTAGGCCATCGTCGGGACAACACCTTCCACGGTCTCTTCGCCACCTAAGAGAGACAAGTCACCCCCGTGAGCTTCTACCGTCGCTGGGGCGACATCTTCCGCGACCTTCTTCCCAACTACACAAGTCTCCCTCTTCGCGATTGATAGGCCGGGCGAGCAATGCTTGTGTGATGTGGCCACAAGGGGACGAGTCCCACACCACCCGGCGGGCGACTTATATTGCGAAGACAGGCTCTACAAACAAGCACGATAGAAAATGAACATCGCAACCTTTAACATAAACCAAGGTATAATGTCACGCCACGAGGCGAGTTCACAATATAGCCACATGCGGCGAGATTACATCGACGCAGCGACGATGGAGTAAAAACTTCCAAAAGAATAAGGCTAGCGGCCGAGGTGCACTTTAAACCTTAGGACGCTGAGACGACGCGGCGGGGACCCCGCCCGAAGCTCCTCCGGTGCTCCTCGAGCTTTCCCCGGCTGCTGGCCTCGTCCAGGACTTCTGAATGCCTTTGACATACTTGGGTCCCTTCTTGCGGGAACTCCAGACCGAGGTCATGAAGGCGTCAGCCTCGCCTTTGAACTTGTCCCTGGCCGCGACCACCTCGGAGGTCTTCGGAGCGGCATAGCCCGGGACCGAGAAGACCGATGGCTCGGAGCGAGTCGCCAAGTAGGTGCAGCCGAGCAGGAGTTTGTGGTGGCCCGGGCGTTGTCCTGGGCAAAGGTGAAGCTGGTGAGGTGGGTATCGCTGCAGGCTCGGGTCGCCCACTTGATGCCATCCACGATCAATGTCTCCGAATTGGGAGAGTCGAAGGCACTGACGTCAAGTCCGACCCCACCGGCCGCCAAGCTCGCGGCATGGCACAGAAGCCCGACGAGTCTATAGGCCTTGCTGTCTCGCTCGGTGAAGCGCTCAAGCCTCTCGTGCACCAACGAGAGATCGTCTTGGAGCTTGGCGACCTCTTTCTGGGCTGAGGCAGACTTGCCTTCCTCCACGGCGAGTAGCTCCGCCGCGGCCTCGGCCTTCCCTCTCTCGGAGGGGAGTGCCTCCTCCGCCTCGGCCTTCTTCCTCTCGGTGGCGGGCCCCTCTTCGGTGCGAACGGTGCGTGTCCATTCCTCCTCAAGCTTGGCCTTGAGGACTTCCACCTCGGAAGCCTTGTCCTTGAGGCGCTCGGAGAGCTCGGCCGTCTTCCTTGTCTCGGCCCCAAGAACTTCCAGGACGTCGACGGTACGGGCCTGCTCCTCGGCCAAGGGCCCTTCAACGTCGGCCGCGTGCGCCTCTAGGAAAGAAAGCCTCTCCGTGATGAGCACGCACTAGAACAGAAGACCCAGTTAGTAAGTTACAAACAATAGAGTGAAAGGGCGAATCGGGATTACCTTCAGCACGGCGGCCCGAGCAGCCACTCCTATTTGGGAAGCTATCATCCCGGCGAAGCTCAACACCACGTCCTCCTCAGACAGCCTCGCCCTAGGATGGCTCACGAGCTTGAGCTCCAGTGGCGAGGCAGTGAGGAGGTCCGGTCCAAGTCGCCCAGAAAGCGTCATCCGGGGGCGAGGACGCTGGAGGGTCGTATCAAGGGAACCTTGGTCCTTGGCCTTTTCTCTCGGGGTCGAGGAAGAGGACAGGACCTTCACTAGCGCGCCAGAAGGACAAGGAGCAGGAGCTCCCTCTGCGGTCACGGCCAGGGGAGGGGAATGTCCCGGCGCCATGTCACCACCCGACGCCCGCGCGCTCGCAAGGCGAGTTGGGGGATCTCTGTTGGCCGGCGCAGGGGAAGGAGGGTGCTGCCCTGTCACTACGTCTCCCCCAGCCAAGGCCCCTCCTGGATAGGTCATCTCTAGAGGCGAAGTCACCTCGGTGGCCGAGGCGGCCTTCTGAAGACTCTCGCCCGCGGTGTCATCGCCCACGACGTCGACGGTCTCGTCGATGTTCACGTCGGATGAGGAGGAGGAGGATGACTCCCAGGAGAACTTCTCCTGGGTCATGGCCGTCAAATGAATCACCGCGAAGAGGCTACCCATTGGGCCTTTGCCCAGGCCTGGGCCAGGCTTTGCAGACATCTCGGCCAGCTTCTTAGCGGGTGGTCGCTCATCGCTCCCAACGTGTGACCCCTCTTCAGACTACTCGTCACCTGAGTCCTTCGTGTTTGCGCCGCCCGAGGCGGATGACTCGCGACGATCACTGTCTGTGTCGTCCTCCCAATCCACCAGCTCCTGGGCGAGGCTCTTTTGCTTCCCCTTTTGTGAGGACGGAGCGGCCCGCTTCCTTTTCTTGCCCGTCTTGGCGTCTCTGGCTGGGGCGATATCTGGGCGAGGAGGGATCTCCCACTTGAAGAGCTTGCAGGCCCTATTCCGGCGCCCCGCGATCATCTTCAATATGGCTTCGTCTCGGACGGCAGATACCGACTGAGGAGGATGTTTGCCTCCCTCTCAGCTCGGGGAGGTCGTACCCTGCGGTATTCATACCCGTAGAAGGCGCACGGGCCGAGAGGTCTCCCATCGCTGACGGGGAGGCACTTCATCCTCCAGCCAGTGGCGAGTGGTCGAATCCTCAGCAGGATGAACTCCTCGATGAGGTCACATGACGAGAGCTGATGGCTCATCTCGCCTAGGGCGTCGCGCCTCACCATGTCACTGGAGGTGATGACAAGCTGGCGAGTCAAGTAGCCGGGAGCGGTCTTGTCACCGGTGAAGCCGAGATCGCCTACTCGGTAGTAGAACCACTCGTTGCACCAGTTCTTCCACTTGTTTTTCAGCGCCATCACCGGGTAGGGGAAGTCAGTCCGGTGGTTACCACGAAACCTGATCGTCTCGAAGAGAGAGTGAGCGCCGTTGTGAATGGGTGACGTGGTCATGACTGGTTCGTGGAACATGGCAAAGCAGGTCGCCGTACTATCCAGCATCATCGACTTCATCACCCACTCAAAGATGACCAAGCGCGTGATCGCCGTAGGGTTGAGGTCCGAGATCTCCAGGCTGAAGTGGTCTAGGATGAGCTGGACGATGGGAGCGGCTGAGAAGGTTAGGCCGGCCCTGAATTGGTTGGTGAAGACGACGATATGCCCCTCAGGCGAGACGGCCCGCGTGCTCCCTTCCTTCGGGAGGACGTGACCGTGCTCGTTTGAGTCAAGGGGGAAGCACCCCGCGCCGTGAAGGCGAGATAAGGTGGTCTCAGACGCTTGAGTCACGCCGAGCTATCGCGTGTAAGTAACCTTCCCCGCTACCTTCTTTTCCTTCTGCTTCGTAGTGGTGGCAGCCTTGCTGGTCAACACGGTCCCTCTTCTCTCTTCCTCGAGCACTAGGTCATCCTGAAAGCGTTTGAGAGCGACCCAGGACGAGTGGCGAATTTTGCTAGAAATGAGACTGGGTGCGAGGAGCGGCGAGGTGCAAGCGGAGGAGGCAGGAGTGTAAGTGAGAGGACGCCGAGGGGGGACCCGAGGGTATTTATAGGCCCCAGGCCGGTCCGGGAATTAAGGCGGTGTAACGGGGGGCAGCGGATGAAGCGGAGCCGGCGGTTACGAGCCGTAAGTGGAGGCGGAGTTTCCGGGGAATCTGGGGAATCTGGGCGGAAAGAAAGGAGTCTGGAGCACGGGGGCACCTCGTCCCGAACTCCCCGTCCACCCGCTCCTAAGATTTAATGCAGCCACGAGCGACGTCGCTTCCCTCGTCGATCGCACCTGCAAGGGGCTACTGTTGGGGGAGTCCGGCCACGTCGTCCTGAACGAGGTACCCCCTGTCTTACCTTTCCATCTTTACACTTGTTAATCATCCTATACCCTTAGTAGATCCTCAGGTCCAAGTGCCCTAAAGAGGCTAGGACACGTCGTCCTCCTTCGGCGAGGTGACCGGGTGAGGACGGGGCACGTCGCCTGCCCCAAGCAAAGCCGAGGTCGACTCCCCCTCAAGACGAGGTCGAGGTAGTCCGCACCCAGTCCGAGGTAGGAGACAGCGTCTCGTCTGGGTGCCAGAACTCGAAGAAATCCACCCTCAGCCAAGTTCAACGGAAAAGGGGCGAGCACGGTGGCGATCCGTACCGGCGAGGCACATCGGGGATATGCCAGCGCATATAGTAGGTAGCGGCGAGGAGGAGAATAATGTTTGCTCCGACGTACGGAGCTATAGACCAGGGTAAAACTATAATCTGCCTAGGGGCAGCGATGTATATTCAGTTGTAAGCCGGCTTTGCCTATATAAGGGCGAGGCGGCACCCATATCAATCCAAGTTCTCTTCACTGAGCTCTAGCACTATTTTCCACTGCAATTACTCTATTACTTTTCGACAGTAATTCGGGGTAGCTCGAGTGATCGCTAGGCATCATTCCCCCAGTCGTGCTCTTAGCACCTCGGTCCTTTGACCCGGGGTGCCTAAGTTTACCGTCCGAGGTGTGCTTCGTCAACACTCACACTCCACATGCCATTGATATTTGCCCTGATAAATTAAATGTATCATGTGTTGAGTTGATTTAGTTGCTCATTATTGTGATCACACTCGTTATAGAAAATAGTGTTGCTAAATTGTGTTCACCCCTTGATGAAATAAGTTTGCCTATTGATTTCTGTGCAAAATGTGATGAAATAAATGAATTGCCTGCTGAATAAGTTGTACCATGTATTGATATTTGTCATGAAACTTTGGATACTTCATATAATGTGAGTAAAACATTACTTGCCGAGTTGGACACACTTCCAATTAATTGATTTACTTATACACATATATTGTGTGACCAACTAGATGATTTAACCGATGATTTTTGTGCATTATGTGATACAATTGATTTACCTCCTATTTTAGATACACAAAATAATGATATAATTGTTATCAATTCTGGAATTAATGATTGGGATGTGCTATGTGATATGACTGATGAATTATTACCTATTTTGGACATTCCACAATATAAAACACATGATATGATTACATCTTATGTGTACATATTGCTAAAATTAATTTTTTCATTGGTTTGAGTGCACCCATAATTTTACTTGCTAATAATAATGAGCCATGTGAGGATATACCTACTATTTTGAAAGAACCATGTGACATCATAATAAAATTTTATTGGGATCACATACAATTGATTACAAAGAAGTGCTAGCTATAATTTCTCTTACTAATTCTCTGTGCTATATTATGATGTATCCACCTATGTCATGACTTAAAGTTGCTGAAATCACATGTTTGAAATCTTTGAAAGTGTTCATACCTCTGACTTTGAATTTAACTTGATTGGAGAGTATGATGTAGACAATGAATTTGTGGTACATAGGATTTGCATCACTTGTGATCAACATAATGATTTTAGACTTGCTGATTTGAGAAATAAAGATGTAAAAATGCTTATTCCTTTGAATATGACCTCCAATTTTAGAGATTAATTTATGCAAATGAACTTGACTGCATGATTGCTTAAGTGTTAGACCATTAAGTTGCTTTAAATTTCAGCATGTTGTAGCTAGTAATTTAAGAGCGACTAAATTTATTTACCTATGTTGGGATGGTTTAAGGAAGAGCGTTGCAAATCTAAAAATATCTTTCAATGCTTCACTTATACTTGAAAAACTAGTTGCAATAATTGTTGTATCGATATTTTTGTTAATCTCATGGTACTTATACTAATATTTTGACTAACTATAGCATGAGTTACTGTATTTGCTACTATGAGCTAATGCTAAATGTGCAACAATGGAGAGGAATAAAAAAGATGACATATACATATACCATGCAAACACCTTGACTTCTTTGTTAGGCTCTTTTCAGCTTACGCAAAACCGATGACAGCTTTGTTTTTTAAAAAAAGAGGATGATGAGGACAAGACCTCCATGGATACAACCATACTTTCTGTCCAGGAGAAGATACAAGCTCAAACCAAGACATGGAGTAGCAAGATGATGATAGAGCTCATTCAAGCTGAAGGCAGAAACATGCACAACGATGATGAACTTTTATCTGCCTACTACAAGCATTTGAAACCACCATAAAAAACTGAGAACAATTCTTGCCTCCACTTCAAAGAAGCTTCAACCAAGACAAAATAATAGGTGTTGTGCCACCGTTTAATTGTGGGCCTCGGCCTTGTATCCATATTAGGTTAAGTCTAGATTTGTAAGAGAGAAGGACTCTAAAGTAGATTCGGCCACCCCTTCCCTAGGTTGGCCGAAAGCCCCTTCCCTGTCCTAATATAGAGGTTGAACCCCCTAGATTTTAGTTGGGTTTTGTTTAGTTAAAAGCCAACCATGTTGTTACTTCGGGTCGGTTGGTTGTGTCCAACGACTAGTTGCCAAGACCGCTTTTTGGAACCTCACTTTATCATAATACTTTGCCCATATTTGCAATTTAGATTGCTTTTATCTTGTTCTTGCTTGTTCTTTAATTGCTTGCAGGAATAAATCATTCATGGATAGATTGATCGTACTTCCAGCAAGGTCGATAACCCTCAGGAGTTGGTGTAGCGTTTGCTAAGGCGTTTCTTCATCGTATGGGGTAGTAGAATCGTCGACAAAGTCTCCACAAATAAATATTTATCATTCTCATTGAAACATCAAGACACCCATAGTGCTATCAAGTTGGCTCCATGTTCTTGCCGACTCAGCACCTCCCCCACCCCTCGTCCCTTTACTTGCCTGGCACCAATGTCGCCATTCCATTTTGGGCAAGTTAAGAGGTGCCTTTTTGCTGTGTCACCATTGTGACTGCAACATGACAATACTGCTACAAACTAATGAGTCCATTCTAGACACATATTTTCCTTGATTTTAATCCCGATATTCTCAAGATTGCCCCATTAATTATTGTCTAACCACTAGTTAATTGCCTGATTATTGAAAATGCCTCTTGGCCCCCTAAGTGGGTTTTGATTGTTAATGGACTAATGTGTGCATCAAGATGTTGATCAGGTATTTAGTCCCCAAGGCAAGTTGGAATAGGCGTTGACAACCTCTAAAAAGACTAAAAAGAGACAGCATAGAATCGAGAAGGGTAAGGAACTTTCTAGTCCTTTTAGTGATCCAATGATCACACTACAAGAGATCAGATCTATAATGACGAGCTGAATTTGCCACTGAATATCCGAAAATGTCACTGAATAGGTCATTGTGACATTTGTTGGCCGTCACTGGCATTGTCATGGAATCCCCGTCACAGATTCATCGAGGTGATGGCGCACGCAGAAAACGTCACTGAATATGGGACCTTCAGTGACGTTTTCTATATCGTCACCGATTTGGTGTTTCTGTGACGGCCTCTAAACGTCACATTTCAGGTGAAAATCCATCATGGTATACCATTTTCAGTGACGGAGCTGCCGTCACTGACTTCATGCCATGTCAGCACCAGGCAAACCGTCCCACAGCTGGAAAACATCACAACTTTCGTCACAAATAAGGATGATGCGAATTAAGCAACCGTCACTAGTTTCATCACAGAATAAGGTGACATCACCAGCAATAAATCCATTTTTCAAATTTAAATTACAGCAAATTCTCAAATCACATTCAATTCATAGGCAGATCACATTATATATTCAATTCACATGAAAATCACATTATATAATCAATTCATAGCCAAATCACATTATTCATGCAAATCAAAGACAAATCACATTATATATTCAACTCTCAGCCAAATTGTCCTCAAACATCATAAATGACACTCATTTTAACACAGATTCACCATGTTTGACACTCACGACAATAGATAAGTTGCAAAGTAAAATTCATAGAGCTGATAAGACCACAGGATTGTTCTCCTCTAGATTGCAAAGTAGGTTTCAGCAAGACCACGAGATTGTTGAAGGCCGGGACTGCTGCACAATAGCACCATCACAAAAGGTGGCCTTCATGCACCATCAAGTCTAGGACTGGGACTGATGAGTTGCTTAAGCCCTTAAGAGGAAACCAATCAGGGCATCCATTTCCTGTTGCTTCTTTTCCCAGGCTTCAATCTTGTCTTGCTGGCTCTTCTTCACAGCATCCAATTCTTCTTGCTGCTTCCTTTTCATCTCTTCAAGTGCTCCCTCTTGTGCTTGAAGTCTCGCGGTTAACTCCTGCTGGTACCTATCATTTGCATCTCTTGCCTCTCTCTCCTACTGTTCAAGTCTTTCTTCTAGCTCTCGGATGCGTGCTGTTGAAGTAGAGCTCCCAGACCTCCTGGAGCTTGATGCGCACCCCATGCTGGCAAGGAAGGTGCTAGAGGCGCTCTGGTCCTTTAGAACTTCCTCCACAATCATTGTATCAGACATTGGCTGCGCACCTTCTAATTGTGTTTCCCTTCTTTTATTTTCTATAGCAGTCTGGAGAAGAAAGGAAAGCATTGACGCTGAAGTAAGACAAGGTTCATATGTTGGATTACACTTGATCCATATGAGAATGCCAGTCAGCATGAATAGAGAAAGAAATCTTACATAAGTTATCAGTGCAGTGTCACTCATGCAGCCATTCTTTTTGCTAGTATGGGTGTCTTTGAAAAACTCAATGGGACTCGGGTCCTGATTGTTGTACTTGTCTTGTTTCTACAAGATATTTGAAATTCTAACAATAATACTCCATAAAGACCAGCTGTAATAGACTTAGGACTTGAATTGAGCTAGCTGGAATTCTTACAAGTTTGTGGAAATGGGTAACATAACTCCTAGAACCAGTAGTCTGGTGATGCTTGACACCTTCTCGGTTGTGCTTGTTTTTTTTACATATCTCCTATATGAAGGGGTTGAATATTAGTACTCCATTAGCTAATCCTAGATATCAATGCACAAGCTGTTGCTGGTGGCAGATTGTGTTACATACCTTGTTTCTTTCATCAGACCATTTGTTGACAAGACTTGTCCAATTTTCTTGAGTTATGTTGGGTGGCTTCTGCAATAACGCTTGCTCAACAGTAAGATCCTTGAAATAATCCCTCTTAAGCCTGTAGCGCTGTTGTTGGACAGCTTTCTGGATTATGTTTGTTCATACACCTTTGGCAACTTCATCATTTTATCCATGTCAAACTTTCTCTAAAATATTGAATGAAGGAATAGACAGCGCAACATGTGAACAAGTGAATGAAAAGAATGAAGGAATATGTCTCACCGCAACAGTGCTAATAGCATTGGGAATAGAATGCTTTAGTTCTTCTTTGTTGTAATCTTTCCAGTGAGTTGCAACATGCATCTTGTTGCAGATGTGAATACCACACTCAGAAGTTAGTTTGGCTGCTTGGACTGGGTCTGTAGGTCTCACCTTGCCCACTGTAAAATCAATGTGCATCTTGCTCCCTCTATTTCTTCTTGCATAGTCCTGCAATCCATGCCCCATGGTTAGTCCTGCACTGCGATGGTTTGTCTGCTGAGTCAGAAGACTGTCGGAGGTTCTCTCCTTATTAGGGATCAGAGTAGTTGTATGCTGAGGCCATGTCATGTGCCAGGACCGGGCTGAGTAGTGTTGCTACGTCAGTTAAGGGTTCACCTGTGTCAGCCTCCGGTGACACAGGTGTCGGTCTGCCCGAGCCGGTTATAGGTTGGGCGTAGTGTGTAGCTGTGTCACCAGTGCCTGTCACCGGTGGCTCACTTAATCCTACGTGGCAACAGTGTAACGGTCGGATTCCTGCGAACCCTATATATAGGGGACCAGGGGAGGTCTTCGACCTCAACCATCCAAGCTAGCTCAAACCAGTAAAGCATATTCGACCGTTGCAAGCCTCTTTCACTCGGAACAAAAGCCATCCTTCCTAAGAGAGTTAGAGTCCTTGAGCAAAAGAGCATTTGGTTCCTCCAAGATTCGTTGCTGCTGAATCTATTACTCTTGGAGTGTCTACTCCTAGACGGGCGTAGGAGTTGCTGGTATCACCCAAGCTTGTGTGGGTTAAACCAGTAGTTTGTGAAGGTGATCTGAAGCCTACCTGCTGCAAGGCAAAAGGACTTCCACAAGCAAAGCAAGAGGCCTGATCGTCAGGTACTCAGAGAACAAGCACGATTCAGTGCTGGCGATCTCTTCGGAGTAGCCTCTCCAACGGAGACGTACCTCTCTAAGAAGAGCAGGGAACTTCGGTGAAAAACAACTTGTCTCTAAGTACTTACTGTATTACTTTTAGTACTTGCTATTCTTGCATGCTTGTGTGATCTTAGACTTATTCTGTTCATCTGTTGTAGATCACCTTTTTACCTATGCTATCTTAGCTGTGTCTCAGTTGCTATTGATCATATCTCTTACCTGTGTTAGCCACCTGTTACACAGCCAGTTAGGTTGTACATTATTTCTAAGTCTTTAGCTCACCTGTGTTAGCCACCTGTGTGACAGCTACCTGTTAAATCATACATAATATCTTGCATGTGCTGTCCACCTGTTACACAGTTAGCTCACCCTGCAACTAGCTAAGACTTAATCTATTCAACAAAGTTAAAAGAAGTAGTTTTAATTAGCCTCCTATTCACCCCCCTCTAGTCGGCACCTTCGGTCCTTTCACCAGTCTCCATGGTTATGGACGACACATGACTCATTCTTGACGAAAAGACCTATCTTCTCCCCCTTGCTATTTCCCTCTACCCGGTTCTAGAAATGTGAATAGGTAATTGAAACCTATGGACGAGTTTAGGCCGGATGCCTTACTCGCATGTGTTGGTCGTGGACCCTCACATTTATAAGAAAACATCCCTGAGATAAAAACATGTTTTATTCAATGATGTCTTTGAACTTATTGTACTATTTATAACCCCAAATTGCATTTACGCAACATAGCCATACAACCTTCCTTTGCAGCCTCATATACATTGGTTTAGGTTGTTCCCTACGAGGGGGCACTCTGGGTACATGAAGTACTGTTTGTTGGACATGTTTAGATATCTACAAGGATGATGAAGTTTACGAGGTTTCTTCTACGACAGTGCTAAGGTTTAGGTCACGTGGCCTCCATCGACTACCTGTGGTTGAGATGGAGATATCTACACTTATCATTTTCCGCTGTGTTCTAAATGGTAAGGATATAAGGCCTAATTACTTTATGTAGCTTTTGTGGTTACTATTATTTTGTCATTTTATAATAAACTTCATGATGTGTGCAGTAGTATCAATTCGTCTATGTTCATCAGCTTGATCCTAGATTGATGAGGAGATATACAAGGGGGTCTAGAAGCTAAGTTCGGGCTCCCACAGCTTGTTTGAGGGATAGTGCAAAGGAGTGGCCGACAATATCGGCTACTAGCAGCAGCGGCATGCGAGGAAGAAGCAGAGGAGGTGGCGACGGTGGAAACGGGTGAGAGGAAGAGGGATCGGGTGCTGGCGGCAGGTGAGAAGAGTGAGGGAAGAGAGGACGCCGGCTAGGTTAACCCTAGTGGGGTTCTTTTGGCCGGAAAGGCCTTTGGGCCAAGAGGGAAGAAAGAATTCTTCTAGGCCAAAACAAACCTTTTGGGCCAAACCAGATGAGCCGTTGAGCTCACCCCAAAAATAAATAAACAAATAAAAATAATAAAAATGATCCAAAATTCTTCTATAAATTCCTGCAGATTTAGAATTCAAAATTAAAATTTTTAATTCAACTTGAATAACTTCATAAGATATTTCTTTAATTAATTTTTAGCCATGTTAATTCTTGAATAAATATTTTACATTCAGATATTTTAGTTCCATAGAAATTTATAAATTCATTAAAATAATTTTTTTGTAGAATAATCATTGTTGTTTTGATGCAGATCCACTTAAAAGGTAGATTAAGGCTCTTTAGGGGGATAATTAAGGAATTCAATTAAATCAGAGGGTTTTCTGGGAAAACGAAACGTATACATGTCATCTAGACATCGAAAGAAGACCCCTGGAAGAAGCCCCATCTCAATGGAAGTCTACAAAAGACTAGGTAGGGGCGCATCTGCCTGTACACCTAGTCGTACTACCCTCTAGGAGAACCACCTCGTTAAACCCTACTTGGTGACTGCGGCCATATAGAGAGAACACATTCCTAAGAAGCAAGAGAGGTGAAACAGAGAAGATAGATCAATACACCACTGAAGAGAAGGAAACTGTCGGGGATCACATCTTCACCATGAGAGTAGCCATCTTCATCAAGAGAGATCACAAGAAAGATACAGGAGTCGTCCCCATCATTATCTCCATCAGTTCCTTCATCTAGATTGGTCTTTGAACTTGTTCATTCCATAGATTATGATTGTGGATTTTTTTAAGATTACTCTTGAACATTTAATCATGATATTTAACTTCCGTACTTCATTCATGCCTTGTGATCTATCTCTTGAGTAGTTCATTTAGTTCTTGAGGTTATGGGATAGCCCTAACCAAGATGTGATTGAGATGTAGTAATTCATCTATTCTATTTATATGATTGTGGTGATGTTCTTCGTGATAGTGTACGAATATTGACTATTCACCATATTGCATATGGGACATGAAAGATGTCAACGCTTAGGGGAGAAGGGATTAAAGGTACCACAGTGAAAGAAGCTACCTTGAACCACCAGATCTTCTAGGTGTGAGATTCACAGCGACCCTCTACTTTACGTTGTTACCATGATGACCTTAATTGCCTTGCTTGCCAATTAGACATTGGGGGTGAGACAGTGGTTGTGAGGGATGCGTGTCCAATGTTTGAGGCACACTTTATAAGGCTTTGTTCTCATTAATTATTATCATTTACACAAATTATTCTCATCTACTATCTATACATGGTTAGTGGTGAAACCAATTTCCTCAAGAATGCCTATTTATTATTGCAATCATTCAACTACTATCGTACTTTAATTCTCACTTTTATTTTAAACTTGCTATTATCACCATATCAATTTTACACCTCCACTACTATCGTGTCATTTATTACTCAATATAACATTTGTAGGCTCCACAGAGAAACAATACTTAAACAAACCTACCGATTCCTTCTGCTCCTTGTGGATATGATACTCTTACTTATCAAAAACTAGCTTTAACCTACCCTGTGCAGTTGTAAGACATCAAGCTCTTTTTCTGGCGCTGTTGCCGAGGAGTGAAGCGCTATTAGTAATTATATTGAGAATTTTTATTTTGGTTGAGTATTTTATTTTTTTGTTTCAATAAGTTTTTGTTATGGCTCCACTAGAGTCTATTAAGTAATTAGCTATTATTGTAGAATCAGTGCCAAAAATTTCTAATATTTATTCTAGTGTATTCCTACTACAAATGAGGAAAGCTTTGAGATAAATCTAGTGCTAATATTTATGTTTCAAGAAAATCCTTTTGTAGGAGAGGAGAATGAAAACCCATAGAAACATTTGGTGGATTTTGGTCACATTTGTGAGACTTTTAAACGCTTTTTTCTGTTGATCAAGTCAAACTGAAATTATCTGCTATGTCCTTAAAAGATAAAGCCTTCATATGGTTATGTACTCATCCTCCTGACCCTATTACTACTTAGGATGCATTATCAACTGCTTTTCTAGCTTGTGTTTATCCTGAAAAGAAAACTTATGGAGCTAGGATGCTTATTTTTACTTTCAGGCAAAAAACCAGGTGAGAGAATGATCAGAGTTTATAAAAGATATATGATTTTATTGAGAGAATATCCTCACCATAATATTAATGATTGGCTGGTTCTATATATTTTTAATGGAGGACTAACGCTTTGAGCAAACATGATGTAGACCTAGCATCTGTAGGTTATTTTATGCATTCTACTACTGTGGGTGCTTGGGATTTAATGGATCGTATTAGTGCAAATCAAGAAGCTTTGGAACTCGAATCAAGTAGCGAAGAAGGTACGATTCCAAAATATGAGTGTGTTGAGTCTTTTGCTAAATTTGGTAAAATAGAGAAGTTGAGCAAAGAACATTATATTGATCCTAATGTTTTAATTAGAATTGCTAAAACTTATGTTGAACATTTGGATCTACCTAAGAAAAAATGTGTGCCTATAAGGAACTGATTAAAGAAATGACTGCTAACATAACTATTGAAAATCAGTATACCAAGATGTTGCAGGAACATGAGACATAACTATAGAGACCATCTCTTCCTTATCCGCTAAGAGTGATGCAAAAGAGAAGATTCCAAACAAGAAGATAAGAAACTAGACATAAGTGAAGCGAAGGTAAAGCCCCGCATGAATGCGGTTAAAGAATAGTATCTGATGACTTTCAAATTGAGCAAGTTATTAATTTGGAGGCAGATGCCACCTCTTTAGTCAAAGGTAATGCTAAAGGTAAAATTTTTGGTAAGCCTGTCGTTCCTTGTTCTTTTAATGACACTTCTTATTATGGTCTGTGTGATCTTGGTTCAAGCATTAGCGTTATTCTCTAATCTATATGCTTATTAGACTTGCTGATACAACTTACAAAACGCCTGATGGTATTCTTCTTAATGTTCAGATTTTAGTTGGAAGGTTTGTTTACTTTATTGATTTAGTGGTTATTGATATGTCTGAAGACTCTTTTTGTCCTATTATATTTGGAAGACCTTTCTAAGCTCCATAAAAGTAGAAATAGATTGTAAAACGGAGAGTATCACTCCAAGGTTTGGAATAGACATGGTTGAATTCCCATTCTTGAAGTTTGTTACTAATCATTATTACAGGGAGCACCCGAAGGAAGATGTGGTGACACAAATATCCTCTATATGCCTAATTACTCCCGAAGATGATTTAGCAAGAAGTCTTCTTGATAAAGAAACTTTAGAGGAGGACGAGGAAAAATATGCATATGATCAAGCACTAGATGAAAAGATGGAAGCACCAATTAAAGGAAATTTTGAAGTACTAGAGGCACCTCAAGAGGAGGAAGAAGAAGAAATTCCTAAACCAGAACTTCAAACATTACCAGCAAATCTGAGGTATGTATATTTAGTTGATAAAGAAATTAAACCTGTTATTATTAGCTCTCACCTCACAGATAACGAAGTGGAAAAATTAATGGAAGTGCTTAGAAAACACTGCAAGGCTTTTGGATACACATTGGATGATCTTAAAAGAATTGATCCTTCACTGTGCATGCATCATATAAATATAGAGGAAGGAACCAAACCAGTAATCGAACACCAACATTGACCCAATCCAAAGATGAAAGATGTAGTAAGAAAATAGCTAACCCGACTTTTAGATGCTGGCATTATTTATCCTATATCTGATAGTAAACGGGTTAGTTTAGTGCATTGTGTTCGAAAGGAGAATATATCGTGATTCCTAATAAAGATAATGCATTAATTCCAACTAGGACCGTGATTCCTAATAAAGATAATGCATTAATTCCAACTAGGACAATTACTGGGTACTGCATATGCATCGATTACATAAAATTGAACAAAGCTATGAGAAAAGACCATTATCGTTTACCCTTTATAGATCAAATGCTAGAAAAACTTACAAATCATTCTCACTTGTTGTTTGGATGGATATTTGGGATTCTCTCAAATAGAAGTGCGCCTTGAAGATCAAGAAAACTACTTTTACATATCCTTTCAATACTTATGCTTATCGTAGAATGCCTTTTGGTTTATGCAATGCCGTTGCTACTTTTTAGTGTTGATGACTGCCATTTTTATTGATTTTTTGAAAATACTATGTAAGTCTTTGTAGATGATTTTTCAGTTTATGGAACTTCATTTGATAATTGCCTTCATAATCTGAATAAAGTTTTGCAGAGATTTGAAAATACTAATATTATGCTTAATTGGGAGAAATGTCATTTTCTGGTTACCGAAGGAATTGTACTTGGACACAAAATTTCAGGGAAAGACATTGAAGTTGACAAAGCTAAGATTGAAGCCATTGAGAGGCTACCTTACCCTAGAGATGCTAGAGGAATACAGAGTTTCCTTGACATGTTGGTTTTTATAGAAGATTTATTAAAGATTCTCTAGAATCTCTCAACCCCTAACAAATCTTTTGCGGAAGGAAGTAACTTTTTGGATTGGTGATGATTGCATTGAAGCTTTTGACACACTTAAAAAGGCACTTATAACTGCACCTATTATTCAAACACTAGACTAGAACCTGCCTTTTGAAATCATGTGTGAAACACTTATAACTTGCTATCATTACAATACCCATTTTTACACCTCCACCATTGTTGTGCCATTGTATTACTCAATAAAACATTTGCAGGCTCGACGAAGGAACAATACTTAAACAAATGTACCAATTTGTTCTGCTCCTTGTGGATACGATACTCTTACTTATTGAAAACTAGCTTTAAACCTACATGTGCATTTGTAGGACATCACATGTGAAAGTGCATCTAGTGCCCCTAATGGATTTTGATGATTAATGACAAACGATTAAGGGACTAATGGTTTACTAAGTGTACACAGGTGATTAGTCCCCAGGTGATTGGTTTAACCGATGAATGGCGACCCCTAAAAATTGATGTTGAAGAAAGGCTTGGACCTAGAAGATTAGTGTAGATCTTCTAGTGTTTATATGATCGAAGATCATCTGAGTCCATAGGAAAAGCCGCCTATTAAGAGGGGTCAGATAGGTTAAGCTCTAGGAAGGATTTTCTTAAAAATGCTCAGTTCAAATCTCGAAGAAATCCTTTTAAAATCTCTTTCTGAAACACAGACAGTGACTCTCGGTTGTACCGGTTTGAAAAATCGGTTGTACCGGGATTGGCCTCTGATGCAAGGTCTGAGGACTTAACAGTCTCAGCCTTGAAGAGCTTCAGTTGCGGCACAACCGATCTTGAATCCGGTGCTGCCGAGAATGGCCTCTGTGTTGGAGAGTTAGGGAACCCTGCCTCTTAGGGTTTGCCCTAGTTTGATATTCCGGAAATCGGTACGACCGGTTTGGGCGTCCGGTGCTTCCGGGATATGCTTCTGTAACCTAGACCAAGTCCTGTTCGTTTGTCTGCGGTTGCACCGGAATTGTCTTCCGGTTGCACCGAGAATCCTCTCTGGACTTAGGTCAATTTGATGCCCTAGTCTAAGTCGCCTCCTGAGTTGTCCGTGGTTGCACCGGGTTTGTCTTCCGGCTGCACCGGGAATATCTTCTGGACTTAGGGCCAAGTTTGTCTCAGACTAAGTCCTATTCTTCATGTGTCTGCGGTTGCACCGGTTCTGTCTTCCGGTTGCACCGAGAATATCTTCTGGACTTAGGTCTTTTGGTGAAGCGGATGTACCGGGGTATGCTTCCGGTTGAGCCGTTCTTCTTCTCTGTGAGGAAGAATACGCTATTTCTTCATACCCGGCACAACCACCTTCAAAGTCGGCACAACCGGGATTCGCTTCTGGAAGTTGCTCTGGTGAGCATATTCTTCATCCCGGTGTGACCGCGTTTCCTCCGGACCTACCGCCTTTGTGGTGAAGCCTTTCGCTGTGCATCTTCAGTTCTTCAGATCTAGCCGTTGGTTTGAATCCCGGTGCTACCGGTTTCGTCTTCCGGTTGGACCGGAAGAGAATCTCTGAGTCCAACGACTCTTTTCTGCAGACAGGCTATAAATATCCCCCGACCCCCTGCGGGCTCGGGAGGACACTTTGCGCAAAAAGTACTCTCTCCACTTGTGTTCCCTTTCCTCTATGACTCCATTGAGATCCCCTTTGTGAGAGGAAAGCATTTGAGAGATCTGAGGTTTGGATTGAGCATTCGAGCTGATCTTCTTCGAGCCTAGCAGATCTGAGCCTTTACTCTTGGAGATTTGGCATCTCCTAGCCGGCTAGGTGTCTTGGAAGAGCTCCAATCTGTGGAACAGCCTCCAAAGTTTGTGAAGGTCCGGGGACCACCTCAAGATCCACCAAGAGTGTTGAGCAGATCCTAAGTGGACACAAGCTCAAGGAGAAAAAGGTGAAGACTTTGTGTCTTCGGAGCTAAGTGCTCAGCCTCTCCAAACGAAGACGTAGAGTTGTTGCCAACAACTTGAACTTCGGGTTAAATCCTTTGTCTTCGTGTTCAGTTCTTTGCTTTGTGATTGTTCTTCATTCAGTTGTCAAGTGTTTGATTCTCTGCTGCTTCACCTCAATCTGCTTCACCATTTGCATGCTAAGCAACAAATTTGTTAAAATTTGATAATCTCCTATTCACCCCCCCTCTAGTCGATAAACCTCGATCTTTCAACATGTCGCCTCCATCATCATCCTTGTCACACTACTACATAATCGTTTATACGAGGCGTCTTATCCGAGGCGGTTAAGCAAAAGCGCCACGAATAAGATATGTCGGAAGCGGTTAGTACGAAAAAACCGCCTCAGATAACGAGCCCGGGAACAACCGCCACGGATAACGACCACATTCGAGGCGGTTAGAAATAAATAACCACCTCCAATGTTATCCGAGGCGGTTACTTATTTATGACCGCCTTGAATAATGGACATATCTGAGGCAGTTATATATCGTCAATCGCCTCGGATATGTGAGTACATATCAGAGGCGGTTGCTGATATATAACCGCCTCCATATATGTGATATCCGAGGCGGTTATGTGGATTTAACCGCCTCCAATACGATTCACAGTATTAGTTGTGCTACGCGAGTAGACAGACGACCAGAGGAAGATATGTCTTGAATGTGGCGATTTGCTGGCATTTTTTGAGCTATTTGCTGGCAGTTTTTCGGTGGAGAAGCTACATTTGGAAGAGTATAGTTGGAGACAATACTTCCTTGTTGGTTACCAAAGGTTAGTGTATAGTTTTTGAATCATTTCATCCAATAATTTGGTGATGTTGCTTTGTTTCTTGGACATTGAGAATATTCAATTATATGATCATAATTAGATCGATGGAGATGTTTGAATTATCGTATGGTTCAATGCATTGCAAGATGTGTTAAGGTATTGAAATTTTTAAGGAATTTTGTGGGTAAAAAGGAAAATAATTAATGATGGATTTATTTTTGTGGCATATTTAATTTTTATATGCAAGAAGTGCTAATTTGGTTAGTTATACGTTAGTAATTGAAGAGAGTCGACGCATATAGCTTAGTTATATTAGTCAATTAGTATGGTTACTTAATTATATTAGTTAGTTAATTAGGTTAGTAATTATTTTGATAATTTGGTTAGGTTAGTAATTGAAGAAATGTTAAACTCATGTCACGAAGTCGATGCACTTCATATTTCTAACTAAAATTTCAACTTTCCACATGCACGGCTTAGATGGATCGATCGTGGATGTACGGAGCTCGCAACACAGAGGCGTATAGAGATGGAGTGAGATCATTTATCGCAACTGCCGAGGCGGACATATTGAAAGAGGGTAGAGCTGACATGTATTGTCCATGCGTAGACTGAGGACATCTCCCACACTATCATCCAAGGACCAATCACCCGTTCCCGTGCCCGACGACTTAATCATGAGGTGCGTTCGTTTCTTACTATCCATAATTATGTGGCTAAGGATGGGATGCTACTTAATGGTGATATTTTGATTCTTAGGAACATGGGAGAAGCACCACTGGACCAGCCACAAGAGGATGAGGCGCCACCCCAAGTCAAGTCGGACTCCACTTCAACTTCGAATTCGGTTCGGTTTTCAGCAGACAGCACCTACATAAATGGGGCATAACTTTCTCATACGGAGTCCGATTGAAGAGTTCTTGTATGCGTTGGAAAGCTAACAACGACACCTTTCCAATGGATCTGATGCCACGTTATGAATAATTACAGAGACATTGAAATTGTCAGAACAAGTCGTCAGGTGCTGCGACACCGTTTTGGGCCACTTCGGGCCTTGTTTTCGTTTCGGGTTTTAAGCCCAGGTTTAGGGTGAAACTCTCAGAAACCCTAGGTATAAATACTTGGTAGCCGTCATTGTTTAGGGTGGGTTTTGCTTAGAATTATTCTGCCATCGCAGTCTCGCTGATTTCATCAGTTTGTAGAACCCCACTTCGAGTAATCAACAATCATCTCGTTTGTGAGATTGCTTCTACTGTGTTCTTGCTTGTGTTCTCGATTCGCATGCAGGGATAAGCCTTCTTGGCGAGGTCAACCGCGTGTGCGCGTGGTTGATAACCAACGGAGCCGTGGTGTAGCGAACGCAGGGTTCGGATCAGTTCTGATTGGAAGCCGGGTCGTCAACGTCGAGTTCTCCACAATCGTGATTATCCCTTCCTGACGGAAGATCGGGCACCCCCGTGCGCATCAAGTGGTATCAGAGCTTCGGTTGCCCGTCAGGTATCATTGTATCCAATTAGTTTTGCCATCGTCCCAGAACTCCAGATATAGCCAAAAAAAATTGTAGTCCTATAGGGCATATCACCTTCACTGTCCAAGAGCTCCGAGCCGTTGCAATTTCGTCACAGTGTCGTATTGCTGAGTTTTGATTCATAGTCAACGTCCGGTTGCTGGTTTAGACTTGTGTTCTTAGTTGCGAGTCGTTACTTAGGGTTTGAGATATCCGAATACAACTCTGAACCCAAGTCGGAGTCGAATTCATAGTGCCTCGGTAAAACGGCCATAACTTTGTCATACGAACTCCGTTTGAGCTCTACCACCCGTCAAAACGACCGGAACGAAAAGTTACATCTGATTCCCACCGACTTTGTCGGTTTCGATGAAATCTTCGAGGCCAAATTCACCTTGGAAAATAGAGTTCTGGAAGTTTTATTCCCATATAGTCTGTTTTTTCCCTTTCGCTTGATTCTTTGAGCAGTTTTGTGGAAAAAAAAAGAAAAAAAAGAAAAAAATAGTGAAGAAAAAGAGAAGAAAAAAAAGAAAGAAGAAGAAGAAGAAGAAAAAAAACCTTGGTATACTTCTGTTTCTTGGTACTTTGGTATACTTCTGTGCCTATACTCGTTTCTAGGAACACGTTTAGGCCAGCAACTGAGACAAGTACCTTGAATTATTATTGAGCTTTACTAACTGTTGTCGAACTTTGCTAATCCTTGCTACCAAATTGACCTTCCAAGCTCCACTCTCTTCTGATCAGTACAGTTTCAACCCGGCAATCGCTACACTCACGTCTTCAACGGTATCACAAACAAGCCACCGGTTGTACCACCTGCTACGTTGGTAAGAACTTTGCAAGAGCGTGGTTAGACGCTTGAGTGTGCGCGTGGTTGATAACCAACGGAGCCGTGGTGTAGCGAACGCAGGGTTCGGATCAGTTCTGATTGGAAGCCGGGTCGTCAACGTCGAGTTCTCCACAATCGTGATTATCCCTTCCTGACGGAAGATCGGGCACCCCCGTGCGCATCATAGACTGTGGTAACGTAAGGACTTTTGAGCTCCATCATATTGAGTACCATATATTCAAGAGAGGTTTTATGGAAGGGTACTCAACTTGGACCAAGCACAGTGAAGATGAAGCCGCAGCATCAAATGATGATATTTGTGCCGATGAAGAAGCAACCGATTTGCCATTTGATATTGGTTGTGATTCAAACCGTGAGATATCCGATGATCCCGACTCGATGCCTGAGCTGGAATAGATGTTGCGTGATTTTGAAGGGCACGAAACCGATAGAGAGTACCAACAATTCCTAGGCTTGATGGGGGCCTCGGAGAAACCACTATTTGCAGGATGCAAGGCTAAGTTCACTTTGTTATATGTCGTGCTTGAACTATTGAAGCGGAAGGCGAGCAACAGCTGGTCTGACAAGAGTTTCAACAAGTTGTTGGGCCTCCTAGGTGACATGCTTTCGGAGGGGAATGAGTTACCCATAAACACATATAGAGCCAAGAAGGTGCTTTGTCCCTTGGGACTGGAAGTTGAAAAGATACATGCATGTCGGAACGACTGTATCCTATACCGGAAAGAGTTTGGAAAGTTACATTCATGCCCTGTGTGCAAGACTTCTCGGTACAAGGGTAAGATTGGAATAGAAGAAGCTGACGAATTCGTCGAGGCGACGAAGGGGACTCCTGCGAAGGTTGCTTGGTAGCTGCCTATAATCCCGTGCCTGAAGCGTTTGTTTGCAAACCCGAAGGAAGCAAAACTGTTTCGCTGGCATGCGGACGAGCGGAAGACGTCCGATGGAAAGCTCAGACACACTACCGATGCTATCCAGTGGAGAAACATCAATAGAAAGTATCCCCGATTCGCTGCGGAATCTAGGAACGTAAGGTTTGCGCTGAGTACGGATGGAATGATCCATTTGGCAACATGAGCAGCCGACACAGCACCTGGCCCATACTTCTCAGTATGTACAACCTATCTCCCTGGCTTTGTATGAAACAGAGGTACATTATGATGTCCGTACTTATCGAAGGGCCTAAGCAACCTGGTAACGACATCGACGTGTATTTCCAACCGTTGATGGATGATCTACAAACACTGTGGAACACAGGAGTGCAGGTATGGGATGCGGACAAAAGAGAATACTTCACTCTGCAGGCCATGTTGTTCTGCATAATCCAAGATTTTCCCGCTCTCGGCAACACCTCCGGTCAGACGGTTAAAGGACATAAAGGTTGTGTCATATGCATGGAGAATACCATGAGCCTAAGTCTCAAGAATTATGGGAAAGTCGTGTACATGGGTCACCGGCGGTTCCTGCCTATAAGGCACCGTTACTAGAGGTGGAAGTCACAGTTCAATGGGAGAACGGAGAATGGTGCGAAACCAAGGCCATTAAGCGGTGCAGAGATATTTGATAAGGTTAGCGATGTGAATGTCGTGCTTGGAAAGGGTTGGAAAAAGAAGGCCGCTGATGAGTCCGCATACTGGAAGAAGCGATCGGTGTTCCGGGACCTTCCATACTGGAAGGATCTAGACGTCCGGCACTGCATCGATGTGATGCACATAGAGAAGAATGTTTGTGACAGCGTGCTGGGTCTACTGCTAAACATGAAGGACAAGACGAAAGACGGAGTTAAGGCCCGACTTGACATGGTTGACATGGGAATCAGACCTGAGCTGGCGCCTGTACTTCTGCCTAACGGGAAGACATACATCCCCTGCATGTTACACTTTATCCAAGGCCGAGAGAACCGAGTTTTGCAAGTTCTTGCATGGCGTGAAGGTTCCGTCGGGCTACTCCGCCAACATTAAGAGGCTCGTCTCGATGCAGGACTTGAAACTAATCAGCATGAAGTCTCACACTACTGCAGATTGACCTTCTCCTGAACCCCCTCCACTGACGGGCACAAAAAGGTCCGTCGCTGCAGGGTAACACCGCCGACGGATACCAAAGAGCCCGTCAGCGGAGAAGGCAGCAAAGATAAACGTGAGGAGAACCACTGACGGGCGGAAAATCGACCCGTCAGTGGAGATGAACGTGAGGTGGCATAGATGACGCGTGAACTCCACTGACGGTCTCAATTTAAGTGCCCGTCAGTGGAGATTACAGATCCACTGACGGGCTCAGATGTAGCCCGTCAGTGTAAATGGGAACATATGACGTTGCATTTTACTGACGGGCCCTGGGAACCGGCCCGTCAGTAGAGACGTTGTCTTCACTGACGGTATAGATCCTCGTCCGTCAGTGGAGATTATTGCATGGTTGGCTGAAAATTCACTGACGGTCCCCTTTTACGCGACCGTCAGTGGTGATCTCGCCTATATAACCAGAGCGGGCCCTCGCTGCTGGCCAGTGCTCGCGCGCCCACTGGCCAGCAGCGAGTGCCGCCGTCGCCCCAGCTGCTGCCGCCGTCGCCGCCGCCCCCCCCTTCCCCTTCCAACCCACCAACACTTCTCCCCTCTCCCCAACCCTCCTCCCCAAGCTCTAGAGAGACTAGATCTAGATCTAGATCTAGATCTAGATCACTCTCTCCCTCCTCCTCTCACTCTCCCTCTCTCTCACTCCTCTCACTCTCTCCCTCCTCCTCTCACTCTCCCTCTCTCCCTCCTCCTCATCTCTCACTCCTCCTCTCACTCTCACTCTCTCCATACATCTCTCCCTCCTCCTCTCACTCTCACTCTCTCCATACATCTCTCATTTCTAGCTCTCTCTCATCTCTCCCTCCTCCTCTCACTCTCACTCTCTCCATACATCTCTCATTTCTCACCAAAAAGATCGCTAGCGCTCGGTAATAATGCTCGCCAGTGTTCTTTTCATGTCGTATATGTATTTGATGTGGTTTTCGGTTATTGAACTGATTAGTTTCGTGTCGTAGGTGTTGATCGATGGATCGCAGCTGGATGTACGACAACCGGGCGACAGAGAGTTGGGCTATGGCTTTGAACGAGTTTCTTGATGTCGCCGAACGAGATATGAGGGCAAAAGGTGGCACGAAGATTTGCTGTCCATGTCGCGATTGCAAAAATTTGGTAATGTTCGATACGAGAGGGAGGGTGACGGTACACCTGGCGCTTAAGGGTTTCATGTCAGGCTATACACGTTGGACATGTCATGGCGAGGAGGAGGAAGATCAGGTGTTACAGCAAGCTGCCGAACACGGAGATGACGAAGAAGACGAGGGGAGCATCGAACCGGACGCCGAAGGAGAAACGGGAAACAATTTGGCCGATATGGTGCAGGACGTTCACATGGTGGAGCAGGTGGTGATAGATCCCGAGGATGAAAGAGAGGCTGCTAAGTTCTCGAGACTAGTTGAAGACTCACAAATCCCGTTGTATACCGGTTCCGATCCAGAGCACACGCGTCTGTCGGTCACGCTGGAACTTCTAAGGATCAAGGCAGCCCACAACTGTCCAGACGAAGGCTTCGATGAGACACTGGCTTTTCTTGCAAAAGTTTTTCCAAAAAACAACTTGCTGCCCACGAGCACCGAAGAAGCCAAGAAGGTTGTCTGCCCTCTTGGGTTAGAGGTGCAGAGGTTCCATGCGTGTCCGAATGACTGCTTTATTTACCGCAAGGAGCACGAGAAGCTGTACAAGTGTCCCACGTGCAACACGTCCAGATTCAAGAGGGGTAGAAAGCAAGCCGATGATGAGGACCCAGTGAAGAGTGGCGCTCCAGCAAAGGTTGTATGGTATCTTCCGGTCCTTCCCCGTTTGAATCGTTTATTCGCTAACAAGAAGGAGGCAAAGCTGCTACGTTGGCACGCCGAGGGGCGGAAAACTGATGATGGAGTGATGAGACACCCTGCCGATGCTTCGCAGTGGAGGGCAATCGACACCCAATACGATGATTTCGGAAAAGATCCGAGGAATATCAGGTTCGGTATGAGTACGGACGGGATCAATCCATTCGGCAACATGAGCAGCAGACACAGCACTTGGCCCGTGGTTCTATGGATGTACAACCTTCCTCCATGGCTGTGCATGAAACGAAAGTACATACACCTCTGTATTCTCATACAAGGGCCGAAGCAACCTGGGAACGATCTGAACATGTATCAACAATTATTGTTCGAAGAACTAGCTACACTGTGGGAACCAGGGGCCCAGGTCTGGGACGCATACGAAGAAGAGTACTTCAATCTGAAAGCGCTGTTGTTCACGACGGTCCAAGACTACCCCGCGTACGGATATCAGTCCTGCCAGTGTGTTCATGGGTATAAAGGATGTGTGAAGTGTTTGGACTCTACTACAAGTTTACACCTAAAGGGATCCAAAAAAATCGTGTTCATGGGCCACCGAAGGTGGCTGAAACAGAACGACCCATGGAGGCAAGAGAAGGAATTGTTTGACAATACTGTTGAGGTCCGTTCGGCGCCTTGGAAGAAGACCGAGATGGAAATCTATGACATCGTGAACACGATGCCCCCTGTTACGCCCGGTAAGACACAACCGTCTGTTCCCATGCAGGACGGCGTCTGGAAAAGGAAATCCGTATTCTGGGATTTGCCTTACTGGAGATTCCTAAGCACACGTCACAGCATAGACGTCATGCATGTTGAAAAAAACGTGTGCGAGAGCTTGCTTGGTATCCTGCTCAACATTTCAGAAAAGACAAAAGATGGACCGAAGGCACGAGCTGACATGGAATTCTTGGGTATAAGAAAGAAGTTGTGGGCTACGAAGCGAATGACCAAGTTGGGGACGGGTGCAGTCAGAATCAAGACGGACTGTCCCGCTGCTTGTTACACTCTCAGCAAAAAAGAGATCGTTAGCTTTTTGGAGTGCCTCCAAGGTGTCAAAGTTTCTTCCGGTTACTCGGCAAACATCGGGAGAATAGTTGACATGAAGAGTCACCGTGTAATTGGTATAAAGTCTCATGACTGCCACGTGATGATTACGCAGATACTTCCTGTTGCAATCAGAGGTCTCATGGAGCCGGAGGTCCGCAAGACAGTCTTGAATCTGTGTAACTTCTTCAACACGATATCTCAAAAGTCGATCTCCGTTACGCGTTGCCACAAGCTGCAGGAGGAGATCATTGCCATACTGTGCGAACTTGAGATGTACTTCCCTCCAGCATTCTTCGATATCATGGTACATCTCATGATCCATATCGTCCCGGAGATACTGGATCTAGGTCCCGTGTTCCTACACAACATGTACCCGTTGGAAAGGTACAATGGGGTTGTGAAGCGCTACGTTCGTAACAGGTCACAACCAGAAGGTAGCATCATCCAAGGCTATGTTGTCGAAGAGTGTGTCGAGTTCTGCACTGATTACTTGGCTGATCAAAAGTCCATAGGTGTTCCTGTTTCACGGCACACGGGAAGGCTCGATGGTGAAGGCCATGCACGCGGACAAAGGCCTTTACATGTCTACAATTCAGTACCCAGTAGGTCAGATGACTATGACAGAGCACATCTCGTGGTCTTGCAACACCTGACGGTGGTGCATCCCTATCTTTGGATGCACATGGTAAAGCTTAAAAAAGAAAACCCGAAGAAGGGAGAAGCGTGGCTCTCGAAAGAGCACAATGGATAGTTCGCAACATGGCTTAAGAACTACTGGTATGAAAGGCCTCCGACAAATTTCGAAGAAGAGACGGTCAAAATGTTGTCACAAGAACCTGCGAGCAAGGTCCTGACATATCAAGCATACGATATCAACGGATACACATTCTATACGGAGGCTCAAGACAGGAAAAGCACGTATCAGAACAGTGGGGTGACGATGGAGGCTAAAACCGGTAACCGTAAGGACATATACTACGGTGTTATCGAAGAAATTTGGGAACTGGACTACACCGTCACGAAGATCCCCATGTTTCGTGTCAGATGGGCGAAAAATATCCATATCGATGATGACAAACTCACTACCGTGACTCTACCTCCCCCGACATCTATTGAGTCAACACAGATCAAAGCAATCAGTGCGAAAGATGAGCCATGGGTTCTAGCTAAACAAACCTCACAAGTCTTCTACATAAAAGACCCAAAGGCACAGAAGCGCCATGTCGTCAGAAAAGGGAAGAGGAGTATTGTCGGAGTCGATGGTGTTGTTGACGAAGAGGACTACGACCAATTCGACGACCCGGACTCCGAGCCAGAAGCCGTTGATAAACGCCCCATAAAAAGGAGAAAAGCTAGCAAGGATGCTGAGCCCTACGTCAGACGCAGTCACGCCGAAGGACTAACGTATACCACCAAGAAAATCACAATTCATGAGAAGATTTCCGAAGATGACGAAACCTAGCTATTTGTATGTGTGTGTACAAAAGTGTCTTGGTTTGAATGATTTCATGTAACGTGTGTACTTCTGTGTGTGTAAATTGTGGATGAATTTGAAGTACTTACAAACCAATGTATAACCCAAGTTCAATGAAATTGTCTGAAATTTTAAGTATAGCCTCACGAGGTCATGTAATTACCCCATGCCAATTTTCAAAAAATTTTGACCACTTTTAGATTTAATAAAAAATAAAAAACCAAAAATACGCAAGCAAACATTTCAATTTCGACAAGCAAACGTTTGAATTATTGATATATTTTCTATATATGAGCTAAACCGATACATACGTACGTAGATATGAATTTTCCTTCCATTTATATGCCTTCTTTAGGATAGTTGTAGCTCAAATCTGAAATATATGTAGTAAATAACTAGATATTCATTTAATGCGTAAAAAATAGCAAATGATTTCAGAAAAATGCCTAACTTTGACACGAACAATGTAATGTACTACGTTACATGTACAAAAAGTTTGGAGCGTAGCTAAAAATGTTTTTTGAAAGGTTTTACACATGGTACCTCAAATTGGTATTTCAAAAAATAGAAAATTCGATTTATTACATAACAAGATGCAACATGATGAATTATTAACGTATAATATTGTAATATGAAGTTGTAGTCCAAATCTCAAGTTCAAATGATGAAGAATTTATGACGTGTACTTCAATCTTCATATTTCCCCTTCGAATGCTATGAAGTTTTCTCACAGATAGTTCAGTTACAAAGCAATGTATAATTGAACTTCCGCGAAATTGTCCGAAATTTTAAACATAGCCTCAGAAGGTCATATAATTACCCCATGCCAATTTTCAATTTTTTTTGACCACATTAAGATTTTATAAAAAATCAAAAACAAGAAAGGCGCATGCGAACGTTTGAATTTCTCGAAGCAAACGTTTGAATTATTGATATATTTTCTAGATACGAGCTAAAACGATAGATAGGTACGTAGATATGAATTTTCCTTCAATTTAGAGGCCTTCTTTAAGATAGTTGTAGTTCAAATCTGAAATATACCGAGTAAATAAGTAGATATTAATTTAATGCCTGAAAAATAGCAAATCATTTCAGAAAAATGCCGAACTTTGACACTAATCCAAAAAAGGTAAAAGTCCTAACCCAAAAATACAAAAACACCCATAGCATATAGAAATAACCCTAAGATCACACTAAAAGGAAAACATTCAGCAAAAACCAGAAACAAAAAACAACATACACTGACGGGCATATGTCAGGTGCCCGTCGGTGTAAAGTCCACCACTGACGGGCATATTTAAGACGCCCGTCAGTGGTAACGTACCACCACTGACGGTCGGACAAGACGTGCCCGTCAGTGGAAACAGCCAGCGCTGGTACCGCACACATTTAGTCCCACCTCGCCGAGCGAGGAGCGTGCGCACCAGCTTAAAAGGGGAGCTCCGAGCGTTGCTTTCGAATTCCTTACAACTGCTACTGGTACTCGGGGCCTCCGCTGGTCCCTTGCATGGCTTGGGCTCGTGGGCCTGGGCGCTGTGCTCGGGATAGGCCTGTGGCCGGTCCCCTGCGCGGCCTGGGCTCATGGGCCTTTGAGCTGTGCTCGGGATAGGCTGGGTGTCCCAATATTTTTTTTTAAGAAGCAAAATATCAAAAACGAAACTTATACAGAGGCAAACCTCCACCGAAATTTCACCAAGTTTTAGGCTGACTGCAGATCTGCTGACGGTCGCGCAAAGGATGCCCGTCAGCAGTTAGGTACCACTGACGGGCTCTCAATCGTTGCCCGTCAGCAATTCTATAACCCTAATCGTCCCTTCCCATCCCAAGTACCACTGACGGGCATATTTAAGACGCCCGTCAGTAGTAACGCACCACCACTGACGGTCGGACAAGACGTGCCCGTCAGTGGAAACAGCCAGCGCTGGTACCGCACACATTTAGTCCCACCTCGCCGAGCGAGGAGCGTGCGCACCAGCTTAAAAGGGGAGCTCCGAGCGTTGCTTTCGAATTCCTTACAACTGCTACTGGTACTCGGGGCCTCCGCTGGTCCCTTGCATGGCTTGGGCTCGTGGGCCTGGGCGCTGTGCTCGGGATAGGCCTGTGGCCGGTCCCCTGCGCGGCCTGGGCTCATGGGCCTTTGAGCTGTGCTCGGGATAGGCTGGGTGTCCCAATATTTTTTTTTAAGAAGCAAAATATCAAAAACGAAACTTATACAGAGGCAAACCTCCACCGAAATTTCACCAAGTTTTAGGCTGACTGCAGATCTGCTGACGGTCGCGCAAAGGATGCCCGTCAGCAGTTAGGTACCACTGACGGGCTCTCAATCGTTGCCCGTCAGCAATTCTATAACCCTAATCGTCCCTTCCCATCCCAAGTACCACTGACGGGCTATGAGTTGGCGCCCGTCAGCAGTGCTGTAACCCTAACCGTCCCTTCCCATCCCAAGTACCACTGACGGGCTATGAGTTGACGCCCGTCAGTGGTAATAAGCTCCCTTTAAAAGGCACGCGCGGGACTTGGCGAAAATTTCACCAAGTCCCGCGCGTTCGAAACGAACCAGCAGCGAGACCGACGGTTCGCACGACGCCGCCAGGCTGCCGCCGCCGCTCCCGAAGCCCCGGCCGCCGCCTCCTCCCGCCTCCTCGAAGCCCCGGCGCCGCTCCCGAAGCCCCAGCCGCCGCCTCCTCGAAGCCCCCGACGCCGCCACCTCCCTCGGCCGCCCCCTCCGGCGCCGCCACCTCCCTCGGGCCGCCCCCACTTCCGGCCTTCGCCCCCACTTCCGGCCTCCTCCGGCCTCTGCCCCCGACGCCGCCGGCCCCCGAAGCCCCCGACGACACAAGGTTGGAAAAACATTTATTAAAATGTGCATATCAACTTCGATTGTCTTGCAAAAAGAATTGTGAAGCTTCTTAGAGATATTTAGGGCTTAGTAGAATTATTGGGGTTAGGTTTTGGTAAAAAGTAGAACTAATGAGAAGTTGATCCATCCGTGAATAGTTTGTTCTAAGTAGCAACTGATCCGTTATCATATTTTTGAATTTGGTTGTGCACTGGAGGTTTGCTATCAGTTGCTATCAATGTAGCACTATATTCTAAAATCAATATATCTATAACAATGAGTCTACAAATTAAAATGTAATCTGGATATCATTTACATCTAGCATTTTGCATTTCCTGCCCTTATCTATTTTTTGTCCTGATCAATTTGAATGAAGGCCTATAGGTACATCTTGATTTAAACAACTGTAGATTATAGTCCATCGCTACTCAAAGGTTTCTTTCTATTTGAAAAGAGAAAAACATCGTCATATATATATTATTTGAAAAGAGAAAAACTGTCGTTGGGGAGCATAACTAATCTGTTCTTGGTTGATTCGTGAGCGAAGGAAAGCTACAATTTTATCTTGGTTTATGTGTAAGCCATGAAGTAAATGTGGTGTCAATGTAGTTCCAGTAACACAATGATGATGAAAGCGATTGCTTAGCTATGTTGTTCTGTAAGCTTCCTTGGTGGTAAGCTGATAATTTCTTCGGGTACAATGGATGAGACCACACAATGCGATGGATTCTGAATTCTAATTCTTAATTCCATTCAAACAATGCACTATCCTGACTTACGAGGATATTCACTTTGCTTCATTTAGCAACTGATGTAACCAAGTTTATCTTCAGTAGTACATTGGTTAAGATTCAATCAAATCGAACCATGTATGTTCTTATTGTAAATAAATGGATCTAATTTCTTTGTTATTGTAATATCTAATATGTGCCTCCAACATTCTGATTTTTACACACTCATGATACATATGTGCCTCAACTTTAAGTTCTTGCTAGATAATGCCTGTTATCCAATTCATTTTATTTTGTTATTTTAGCCATTTCTTCAGTTTTACAATGGCCGCCAGTAGTACTCCCGCTGGGTCCCCGACCCGAGCAGTAGAGACAGTTGACGACAGCACGGCCCCCCTCGGCATGGCCGCACCGATCGATGCACCGACCCTCGAGGCACCCAAGCAAGTTGCCTCCGAAGCGGCCAATCAACCTGCCCTCGAGCTGACCGAGGATCAATCTGCCCTCGAGCTGACCGAGGATCAACCTGTCATAGCGGCCGTCACAGCTGGACAAGGGCAATCTGAATTGGAGTCCAGCTCTGGCTCTGCCTCCGGGTCAAGTTCCGAAGGGGACAAGGCGCGTGAGGAGGAGGTACCGACTCCAGCCCCGACCAGGTCTCTGAATAGGAGGAAAGGCAACCAGTTGCCGGACAAGATGTACGTCATCACCCGTGTCGACGACGTCAAGGACATTCCGGCGAGTCCACATAAGGCCGCTAAGACCTTTAGCAACGCCTGCGGGTGCTTAGTGCGCGAACAAGTGAAGATTACCTGCAAAGAGTTCGGCCAGTTGACGCAGTCCACGAAAGATACTCTCTTGAGGAAACTGTGGGACAAGTACCAGATACCTGCAGCCGACAAGGAAAGAGTCGAAGCGCAAGCCCTCAAAATCATGGCTAGGGCTCTGAAGACCTGGCGATACGACGCACAGAAAGTCGTAGACGAGGATTGGGACACCAAGATCAGTAAAAGATGGTCGAAGATACAGAAGGAAGACTGGGACGAATTCGTTGCTCAAATAAGGAGCCCAGAATTCCAGGAGAAGAGCCGGTGGGGGAAAGAGCTTCGCAGGAAGAACACCTTAGACCACAAGCTCGGCAGCCGTGGATATCTGGGGAAGAGACCGAAGTGGGCCAAAGAGGACGAAAAATTAGCCGCGGCTGGGAAAGCACCTCCTTTCGCGCATCTCAGGGAGCCGCGCGCTAGGGAGTACATGAGGGCGCACACAAGGTCTGACCCTGTGACGGGGTCACCAATTTATGAGTCCGAGGAACTGCAAGTGGTGGCCGACCGGCTGGTAACGACTCAACCCAATCTCTTTTCGTACTTCATTACGTTGCATCCAAATACGCTGTCTTCTCATCACGTAATTTAACTTGCAGGCCGAACTGAGCCAGCAGCCTGGAAGCTCGCAGGACTCCGTCACGAGCTTCCCAAGATGGAACGACGATCTGGCGAAGGCCCGACAGAAACCGGAGCATCGGGGCCGTGTAGTAGGTGTCGGGGATGGCGTTAAATGGGATAAGGTATTTCCCCGAAACCCCGAGGGGAGCCGCCGCCCCCGGAGAGACAGCCAGGAGTTCATGGACAATCTGCGGGAGCAAATGCGCGAGATTGCCGAGCAGACATGGCTACGTATGCAGGTGGCCGCAGCGCAAGGCCAGCAGAGCGTGCCTCCCGCTAACCAGCCTCTAGGATGGAGCAGCTGCGCATCCACCTCGGACGGCGGCCCCTACTCGGTGAATCCCGTCGACAACATCACCGTAAGTCTCGTCCGCTAAACGTGTCGTTATAGTACGAGCTGTTCTCATTTTCCTGACTCCAGTGCGGACGGCACGTCTATCCTCTGTTTCGCAGGAAGCCACCAGATGCATACTCACGGTGCAGATTCCTGGCATGAAGGTCCCGGTGGCGCACGGCCAGGTTTTCCCAATGGCGGAGGGGGCAGTCCTGCACTGTGTTCCTATGCGGGAGCACCACGCGAAGGTCCAGGTCGACCTCGTCCTCAATGACTACAGCGAGGTGTTAGTCCCTGTCGAAGAGGAGCTGACGAAGCTAGGGCAGTGCAGAAACTGCTTCATCCAGTGGCCGAAGAGCCAGATCACTATAACCGCGGCGGCCTCTCCTCGCACGGGCCCCTCGTCCAACAACCCCTCTCCATCAATCGGACGATCTCCGTTGGGGCTCAGCCAATCACCCCCGTCCTTTAAAGACCTGGAGGACCATCTTGTCGGGGACCAGCACATGTCACCGATTTTGCGGTCCCCGCCCTCCGAGGTTCAAGGCGACCCCCTGGATCAACCGAGGGGGAAGATTTTCTCTCCCGCCACGCTAGCTGGGACGCTGGAAGCAGCGTTGGCGGCAGGCATGAGCCCGGAGCCGGTACACCAGAGGAAGAAAAGCAAAAAGAGACGGGCCGGCACCGGCGAGAAGGAAAGAAAGGAGCAGAGGCAGAAAACCTTATCCTTCTCAACATCGTCAGTAGAATTATCTACACGGAGCAAGGGCCTCTGGCGATATCATTACGAACCAGGTCAGGACTTGCTCCCACAGGATGAGCTGGACAATCTGTCGGAGGACATGAAGACGCTGCATGAAGATTACCTGAAGATGTCCCAGAGATCCTGGTACATTCTGCCAATATTGGAAGGTGAAGGTGCCAAAGGAATACAATTTTTTCATGCAACATGACCAAGACACCTTCGACATCAACTTTGAAGACCTATTCCACATGTACAACCTCTATAGGCTCGACACCACCATGATCAGGCTATGGGCTCTGTACCAAGCCCAAGAGTGCAGACGTCTTCGGGACTCCCATATTGGCATAGTCGATCCGATATGCATGAACGAAGGCTATGCCGGGACCCCAGAGGGTCAAGGATTTCTTCAAGAATACCTGTCGAATGCATTCGTGGTTCATAAGGACAAGGACTGCATACTAGCCCCCTATGACCCTCCGTAAGTACTAAACTTAGCACCGTGGAGTTTATTTTTGTTTTTTACATACGTATCTCCGCCTGCTTACGTTCAGTTGTTCACATTTACGCAGCGACCACTGGGTCCTAATTGCGATCGTTCCAAGCTGGGCCAAGGCTTTTACTTTGACTCCTCGTCGAACAAGACAGCGGACTTCACAAATATAACTAAGATTCTGGATGCAGCCTTTTTCAGAGCCAAGTTCTCGGGCCATCAAAAAATACCTGTGAAAGCGAAAAAATTGGTACACCATTACAAGTTCCCTTGCAGAGTTCAGCCGGAAGGTTCCGTGACATGTGGGTACTACACCTGTGCCCACATGGACCTATTTGTCCGGTACAAGAACAAGCATTGGAAAGATATGAAAGAACTGAAGGCTTGGAGCGAGCTGGGAAGTCATATGTACGACTGGCGACAGGACTTTGCTCGGATCCAAAAAGTCTTCGCCAGACTCATCAACCTTGAAGTCATCAATCCGATGGGTGAATTCTACGCCGGCCCCCAATTTCCGAAGCCAAACTTAAGCGGGAATCAATAGAATCGTTGTTTCTGTAATTGAATAAACAATTGTTTCATACTTGTGACCGTCGTTGGAGTGTACATACTATATATGTGATTATAAATGTTATGTGATTAAGAGATTTGACTCTGTGAATGAATAGTTCGTATAGCCTGTGATTAGGAATAATGTAATACTATAGTTTATTATTATGAATAATCTAAGTGTGATTATGAGCTAACACAGATTCATTTCGGTTAGCAGGAATGGATACCTCTACTGACGGGCACTTACGGACAGCCCGTCAGTGGAGTTGAACCTCTACTGACGGGCTTTCATTACGCGCCCGTCAGTACTGATAGAACTAGGAGCCCGTCGACATATCTCTACTGACGGGCACTTACGGACAGCCCGTCAGTGAAGATATACCTATACTGACGGGCATTTATTACGCGCCCGTCAGTACTGATACAACCAGGTGCCCGTCGGTTAGCAGGAATACATATCTCCTCTGACGGTCCCTGTGTGACCGTCAGTAGAAATTAACAGTACTGACGGACCGTATGACCATCAGTGGAGTTACCCCCTCCACTGACATTTCCAGGGTGACGGGCCCCCTGTCCGTCAGTAGAGGGGGTTTGGCGACCGTCAGTAGTGACCTGTTCTGCAGTAGTGTCATGACTGCTATGTCATGATGACACAGATGCTCCCAATTGCAATCAGGAATATTCTGCCGCCTAACGTCCGAGAATCAATCACCAACCTCTGCTTCTTCTTCAACAAGATTTCACAGAAGGTGATGGACATGTTCGAACTAGATGATCTGGAGTTAGTGGCGGCGGAGACTGTTTGTCAGCTAGAGATGTATTTCCCCCCGTCTTTCTTCGATATAAGGGTGCATCTCATCGTCCACATCGTGCACAAAATCAAGATGTGCGGTCCCGTCTTCCTTCGGAGCATGTACCCGTTCAAAAGATTCATGGGAATCTCGAAGCACTACGTGCGAAACAGGTATCGACCGGAGGGAAGTATTGTTGAAAGTTACGCTGCGGAGGAGGTTGTCGAGTTCTGTGTTGACTACATGGAGTCGAACCAACCAATTGGCCTGCCGCGCTCTTGGCACGAAGGCAGGCTTGTTGGTGTTGGGACCATCAGAAAGAAATCAATAACGGCCGATCAAGCTGGTCACGCTCCCGCCCATTTCACGGTGCTGCAACACACGACCGCTGTTGCCCCGTACATGGACGAGCACAGGGTGAAGTTAAGGCAAGAGCATCCAGATAGAACTGATGCGTGGAGGACGAGAGAGCACAACAAAGAATTCAACAAGTGGTTCAAGGAGCGTCTTTGTTTAGGTGCCTCTAGCGACATACTAACCTAGTATGCGAAGGGCCCAACATTCGAAGTCATCACTTGGCAAGGATATGACATTAACGGATACACATTCTACACTAGAGATCAAGATAAGAAAAGCACATTTCAAAATAGTGGGGTCCGCATAGAGGCTTCTGACATGAGCGGGAAACGAGCTGGTACTATGGATTCATCGAGAATATTTGGGAGTTGGACTATGTGTACTTCAAATTCCCATTATTCCGGTGCCGTTGGGTCAATCCGCAATCTATGAAGGTCGATAAGTACAGCTTCACAACAGTAGACCTCTAACGTGTTGGATTCAAAGATGACCCTTTCATTCTAGCCAATCAAGCTCACCAGGTGTTTTATGTGACCGACCCGGCGAAGAAGAATCTTCATATTACCCTACAGAGTAAAAGGAAGAATGTGGGAGTTCAGGGTGTGGTGGATGAGGACGAATACAAAGTCTTTGAAGATGCACCTCCGATGCAACATAGCATAAGAGACGCGATTACCGATGAACCTAACAAAGCATGGTACGCACGTCAAGATCATTAAGAAGGGCTAGAGTTCGAAGATGAAATGCCTCGCCAAAATAAAAGAAGAGGAAGCGAAGATAATTGAGATTACGGATGAACCTTTTTGAGAAGTGCTAACACTACTGCAGATTGACCCTCTCCTGCACCACCTCCACTGACGGGCCCAAATCGGACCGTCGTTGGAGGCTATCACCGCCGACGGACGCCAAATAGCCCATCAGCAGAGAAGCTAGCTAAGTGGGACGCGAGGACCTCCACTGACGGGCAGAGAAAGGACCCGTCAGTAAAGATGAAATGAGGGCAGCACTAATGACGGCCAACTATCACTGACGGGCAGATCCTACGGGACCGTCAGTGAAGGTTAAGTCTCCACTGACGGGCAGACTAGGCGCCCGTCAGTGGAGATGCACCAACGTTGCCATATCTGACGTGTATTATCACTGACGGGCACCTTTTATCCGACCGTCAGCGAGGATTTGTCTTCACTGACGGGCGCCTTTCTTGTCCGTCAGCGTTGTTTCGTCCGGGGAGTAGGTGGCCGGCGTGCTGAACCACTGACGGGCCCCTTATAGGTGCCCGTCAGTGGTAACATGCCTATATATATTGACTCTGCTCTCGCTGCTGGCCAGTGCTCGTGCGCCTAGTGGCCAGCAGCGAGCGTCGCCGTTGTCCCAAGTGTTGCTACCGCCACCGCCGCCCCCCTCCAGCCCACAAACAGCCCCCTCTCCCCAATCCCCCCTCCCCTCCTTTCTAGCTCTCTACCTCTATTCCTCCCCCTCCAAAAGATCTCTAGATCTAGATCTAGATCTATTTCCTTCTCAAATGCTCTCTTTTTCTTCACCAATTGCTAAATCTCTCTCTCCAACCCAAAATATATTTCATCTCTCCCTCCTCCTCACACTAATCTCTCCATAGATCTCTCTTTCCTCCACGGAGTTCCATTCCCTCGCCTAAAAGATCGCTATAACCTTGGTAATAATGCCCTCTTTGGATGAATGAGATACAAAAGTTTCATTTCATTTTGTATATGTATTTGATGTGATTGCCGGCCATCGAGCCGAGACGATAGTTGCTATGTGATTTTCGGTCATCGAGCCGAGGCCTAGTGTTTTATTCTTTTTCGTCGAACTGATTAGTTCCATGTCGTAGGTCTTGATCGATGGATCGTAGTTGGATGTACGACAACCGCGCGACAGAGAGTTGGGCTATGGCTTTGAACGAGTTTCTTGATGTCGCCGAGCGAGATATGAGGAGAAAAGGTGGCACGAAGATTTGTTGTCCGTGTCGCGATTGCAAAAATTTGGTAATGTTCGATACGAGAGGGAGGGTGACGGTACACCTGGTGCTTAAGGGTTTCATGTCAGGCTATACACGTTGGACGTGTCACGGCGAGGAGGAGGAAGATCAGGTGTTACAGCAAGATGCCGAACACGAAGATGACGAAGAAGACGAGGGGAGTATCGAACCTGACGGCGAAGGAGAAATGGAAAATAATTTGGCCGATATGGTGCAGGACGTTCATATGGTGGAGCAGGTGGTGCTAGATCCTAAGGATGAAAGAGAGGCTGCTAAGTTCACGAGACTAGTTGAAGACTCGCAAACCCCGTTGTATACCGGTTCCGATCCAGAACACACACGTCTGTCAGTCACGCTGGAACTTCTAAGGATCAAGGCAGCCCACAACTGTCTGGACGAAGGCTTCGATGAGACATTGGCTTTTCTTGCCAAAGTTTTTCCAAAAAACAACTTGCTGCCTACGAGCACCGAAGAAGCCAAGAAGGTTGTCTACCCTCTTGGGTTAGAGGTGCAGAGGTTCCATGCGTGTCCGAATGACTGCTTTATTTACCGCAAGGAGCACGAGAAGCTGTACAAGTGTCCCACGTGCAACACGTCCAGATTCAAGAGGGGTAGAAACCAAGCCGATGATGAGGACCCAGTGATGAGTGGCGCTCCAGCAAAGGTTGTATGGTATCTTCCGGTCCTTCCCCGTTTGAATCGTTTATTCGTTAACAAGAAGGAGGCAAAGCTGCTACGTTGGCACGCGGAGGGGCGGAAAACTGATGATGGAGTGATGAGACACCCTGCCGATGCTTTGCAGTGGAGGGCAATCGACACCCAATACGATGATTTCGGAAAAGATCCGAGGAATATCAGGTTTGGTATGAGTACGGACGGGATCAATCCATTCGACAACATGAGCAGCAGACACAGCACTTGGCCCGTGGTTCTCTAGATGTACAACCTTCCTCCATGGCTGTGCATGAAACGAAAGTACATACACCTCTCTATTCTCATACAAGGGCCGAAGCAACCTGGGAATGATCTGAACATGTATCAACAATTATTGTTCGAAGAACTAGCTACACTGTGGGAACCAGGGGCCCAGGTCTAGGACGCATACGAAGAAGAGTACTTCAATCTGAAAGCGCTATTGTTCACGACGGTCCAAGACTACCCTGCGTACGAATATCAATCCTGCCAGTGTGTTCATGGGTACAAAGGATGTGTGAAGTGTTTGGACTCTACTACAAGTTTACACCTAAAGGGATCCAAAAAAATCGTGTTCATGGGCCACCGAAGGTGGCTGAAACAGAACAACCCATGGAGGCAAGAGAAGGAATTGTTTGACAATACTGTTGAGGTCCGTTCGGCGCCTCGGGAGAAGACCGGGGTGGAAATCTATGACATCGTGAACACAATGCCCCCTGTTACGCCAGGTAAGACACAACCGTCTGTTCCCATGCAGGACGGCGTCTGGAAAAGGAAATCCATATTCTGGGATTGGCCTTACTGGAGATTCCTAAGCACACGTCACAGCATAGACGTCATGCATGTTGAAAAAAACGTGTGCGAGAGCTTGCTTGGTATCCTGCTCAATATTTCAGAAAAGACAAAAGATGGACCGAAGGCACGAGCTGACATGGAATTCTTGGGTATAAGAAAGAAGCTGTGGGCTACGAAGCGAATGACCAAGTTGGGGACGGGTACAGTCAGAATCAAGACGGACTGTCCCGCTGCTTGTTACACTCTCAGCAAAAAAGAGATCGTTAGCTTTTTGGAGTGCCTCCAAGGTGTCAAAGTTTCTTCCGGTTACTCGGCAAACATCGGGAGAATAGTTGACATGAAGAGTCACCGAGTAATTGGTATGAAGTCTCATGACTGTCATGTGATGATCACGCAGATACTTCCTATTGCAATCAGAGGTCTCATGGAGCCGAAGGTCCGCAAGACAATCTTGAATCTTTGTAACTTCTTCAACACGATATCTCAGAAGTCGATCTCCGTTACGCATTGCCATAAGCTGCAGAAGGAGATCATTGTCATACTGTGCGAACTTGAGATGTACTTTCCTCCAGCATTCTTCGATATCATGGTACATCTCATGATCCATATCGTCCCGCAGATACTGGACCTAGGTCCCGTGTTCCTACACAACATGTACCCGTTGGAAAGGTACAATGGGGTTGTGAAGCGCTACGTTCGTAACAGGTCACAACCAGAAGGTAGCATCATCCAAGGCTATGTTGCCGAAGAGTGTATCGAGTTCTGCACTGATTACTTGGCTGATCAAAAGTCCATAGGTGTTCCTGTTTCACGGCACACGGGAAGGCTCGATGGTGAAGGCCATGCACGCGGACAAAGGCCTTTACATTCCTACAATTCAGTACCCAGTAGGTTAGATGACTATGACAGAGCACATCTCGTGGTCTTGCAACACCTGACAGTGGTGCATCCCTATCTTTGGATGCACATGGTAAAGCTTAAAAAAGAAAACCCGAAGAAGGGAGAAGCATGGCTCTCAAAAGAGCACAATGGAAAGTTTGCAACATGGCTAAAGAACTACTGGTATGAAAGGCCTCTGACAAATTTCGAAGAAGAGACGGTCAAAATGTTGTCATAAGAACCTGCGAGCAAGATCCTGACATTTCAAGCATACGATATCAACGGATACACATTCTATACGGAGGCTCAAGACAGGAAAAGCACATATCAGAACAGTGGGGTGACAATGGAGGCTAAAACCGGTAACCGTAAGGACATATACTACGGTGTTATCGAAGAAATTTGGGAACTGGACTACACCGTCACGAAGATACCCATGTTTCGTGTCAGATGGGCGAAAAATATCCATATCGATGATGACAAATTCACTACCGTGACTTTACCTCCCCCGACATCTATTGAGTCAACACAGGTCAAAGCAATCAGTGTGAAAGATGAGCCATGGGTTTTAGCTAAACAAACCTCACAAGTCTTCTACATAAAAGACCCAAAGGCACAGAAGCGCCATGTCGTTAGAAAAGGGAAGAGGAGAATTGTCGGAGTCGATGGTGTTGTTGACGAAGAGGACTACGACCAATTCGACGACCCGGACTCCGAGCCAGAAGTTGTTGATAAATGCCCCATAAAAAGGAGAAAAGCTAGTAAGGATGCTGAGCCCTACGTCAGACGCAGTCACGCCGAAGGACTAACGTGTACCACCAAGAAAATCACTATTTATGAGAAGATTTCCGAAGACAACGAAACCTAGTTATTTGTATGTGTGTGTACAAAAGTGTCATGGTTTGAATGATTTCATGTAACGTGTGTACTTCTGTATGTGTAAATTGTGGATGAATTTGAAGTACTTACGAAGCAATGTATAATCCAACTTCTGCGAAATTGTCTGAAATTTTAAACATAGCCTCACGAGGTCATATAATTACCCTATGCCAATTTTCAAATTTTTTTGACCACATTTAGATTTAATAAAAAATAAAAAAATAAAAAGACGCAAGCAAACATTTGAATTTCGACAAGCAAACGTTTGAATTTTTGATATATTTTCTACATACGAGCTAAACCGATACATACGTACGTAGATATGAATTTTCCTTCCATTTATAGGCCTTCTTTAGGATAGTTCTAGTTCAAATCTGAAATATATCTAGTAAATATCTAGATATTCATTTAATGCGTAAAAAATAGCAAATGATTTCAGAAAAATGTCTAACTTTGACACGAACAATGTAATGTAGTACGTTATATGTAGAAAAAGTTTGGAGCGTAGCTAAAAATAATTTTTGAAAGGTTTTACACATGGTACCTCAAATTGATATTTAAAAAAATAGAAAATTCGAATTATTACATAACAAGATGGAACATGATGAATTATTAGCGTATAATATTGTAATATGAAGTTGTAGTCCAAATCTCAAGTTCAAATGATGAAGAATTTATGACGTGTACTTCAATCTTCATATTTCCCCTTCAAATGCTATGAAGTTTTCTCATAGATGGTTCAGTTACAAAGCAATGTATAATCCAGCTTCCGTGAAATTGTCTGAAATTTTAAACATAGCCTCAAAAGGTCATATAATTACCCCATGCCAATTTTCAACTTTTTTTGACCAAATTAAGATTTAATAAAAAATCAAAAACGAGAAAGGCGCAAGCAAATGTTTGAATTTCTCGAAGCAAACGTTTGAATTTTTGATATATTTTCTAGATACGAGCTAAAACGATAGATAGGTACGTACATATGAATTTTCCTTCCATTTAGAGGCCTTCTTTAAGATAGTTGTAGTTCAAATCTGAAATATACCGAGTAAATAACTAGATATTCATTTAATGCCTAAAAAATAGCAAATCATTTCGGAAAAATGCCGAACTTTGACACTAACCCAAAAAAGGTAAAATCCCTAAAACAAAAATACAAAAACACCCATAGCATATAGAAATAACCCTAATATCACCTAAAAAATGGAAACCAAAAATTCAACAAAGAGCAACTCTACTGACGGGCACAAACAAAGGGCCCGTCAGCGGTAAAGCCGCTCTAACCCTAACAGTTATTAGGATCTACTGACGGGCATTCAACGGACGCCCGTCAGCGCTAGTCTTGCCGTAGCGGTAACCGTCCGCACCTCTACTGACGGGCGCTCAACGGACGCCCGTCAGCGGTGGTCTTGCCCTAGCGGTAACCGTCCGCACCTCTACTGACGGGCCCTCACCGACAGCCCGTCAGTGGTTCACTAACCCTAACCGTCCAGGACACTACTGACGGGCACTATAAAAGGGCCCGTCAGTGGTGATCGTGCCCTAACCCTACCGAAGGGCCACCTCTACTGACGGGCCGTGGTTGGTGCCCGTCAGTGGAGATACCGCAGTGCTGTCAGGGATGTATCTACTGACGGGCTCTTAGTCGTCGCCCGTCAGTGGTAACCAGCGCCCCTTTAAAAGGCACGCGCGGGACTTGGCGAAAATTTCACCAAGTCCCGCGCGTTCGAAACGAACCAGCAGCGAGACACGCCGCCGCCCCCGACGCCGCTAGGCTGCGCCGCCGCCCCGTCCGGCCCCGACGTCCGCCGCGCCCTCCGGCCGCCCCCTCCGCCGCGCCCTCCGCCGCCTCCTCCGGCCGCCCCCTCCCTCGCGCCCCTCGGCCGCCAACTCCCTCGGCCGCCCCCTCCCTTGCGCCCCTCGGCCGCCAACTCCCTCAGCCGCGCCCCTCCGCCGCCCCCTCGGACGCCACCTCCCTCAGCCGCCACCTCTTTCCGGCCGCCCCCTCCGCCGCCCCCTCGGCTGCCACCTCCCTCGGCCGCCACCTGCCTCGGGCCGCCCCCTCAGCCGCCAACTCCCTCGGCCGCCACCTCCCTCGGGCCGCCCCCTCTTCCAGCTGACGCCGTCGCTTCCCCACCGGAGCCCGTGCCACCACCTCGTCCACGTCGCCGGTAGTGCTCCTCCTTCCCAAGTGTTTTGATCTATGAAAATTTTTGATAGTTTTTGGAGACTTGTTAGTTCTCCAACTAGACATGAGATGCGGAGTAGATGAGGTCCATACTTTCTTATGGCACACCGTTTTCTGTATTGTGAAAGTAAATGTTATATAGAGTCGATGTTCTACTACTCATGTTAAATCCTACACTAAATGATACACCAATTCTTTAGTGAAAAGTTAGTTAACGTTTCGATTTGAAGTTACTTAGTAAACTATTAAATCACATGGTCACCCGTACTAACTACGGGTCTCTTAGGTGAGATATAGCTTGCATTCTGGCTTTTCGGAGGCATCGAGCCGCTCGCTCAAGAAAACAAGAACTTAGCGAGTAGTACTTGGAGAATGTAGGATCTAATAGGAAGACTTACAGTTAAACAATAGTACTACTTTATTGAAAGTTAACACCATTAGATAAGTGCATGTGTTAAGGTGCATACCCTAACACTCTCACTCTTGTACTCTGCCTTCTCTTTTTTCTCCCTGTTTATATGATCATCTACACTAAAATAGCAAGAGCAAGCCATCTCATTGCCAATCATAGCCATTTGAGTGGTGGAAGAGTAAGCCACCTCTTTATATAGGCGCTCATGACCATTGGATGCTTGCCAAGTCAATATCTTGGACATGTCACACTATAAATATCTAGTTCCTACAAGTTCATTATGAATACCTATGTCTTGATAATTCTTTTTACCATGACAAACTACTTCTAGTTGTGATATTTGGATTAGAGTGAATCATGGTAGAGTTTGTACTGTAATGCCTTAACATAGCTTGTTTGTAAGATTATGGCAAAATTTCAGCAAGTAAACATGTCATTAGTTTGATATTGAAACAAGTTCGAGAATTTGGACTTTGTAGATGGTAAGATATTGTCCTAATAGCCTGAAGCATGTATATGAATATGTAAGGGCATGCAACAAAGTGTTAACTATTTTTGTAGTGGTATTATGATTCAGTTCTGGGCTGTAGTTTAAAGCAATGAGGAAGTGAAACTCAAATACATCATACTATGTTCAACTTTTGCTAATCTCTTTGCAAATTGAAGCCTTTTATGCTCAACTCATGATAAGAACAGATGATGGCTTGCTCCTAATTTACCTTACTTCTTGCTTGTATACGCATTGGTTTTTAGGCTGAGAAAACATGTTATTCAAATGTTATTTCTGAGCTTAATTATTCTCAGGTTCTTGTCTGACCTAAGAACTATTAGCAAAAATGGCCGCCAGTAGTACTCCCGCTGGGCCTCCGACCCGAGCAGTAGAGGCCGTAGACGACAGTACGACCCCCCTCGTCGTGGCCGCACCGGTCGATGGACCGACCCTGGAGGCACCCAAGCAAGTTGCCTCCGAGACGGCCAAGGAACCTGCCCTCGAGCTGACCGAGGATCAACCTGTCTTAGCGGCCGTCACAGCTGGACAAGAGCAAGCTGCCTCAGAGTCCAGCTCTGGCTCTACCTCCGGTTCAAGTTCCGAAGAGGACGAGGCGCGTGAGGAGGAGGTACCGACTCCAGCCCCGACCAGGTCTCTGAATAGGAGGAAAGGCAACCAGTTGCCGGACAAGACGTATGTCATCACCCGTGTCGACGACGTCAAAGACATTACGGCGAGTCCACATAAGGCTGCTAAGACCTTTAGCAACGCCTGCGGGTGCTTAGTACGCGAACAAGTTAAGATTACCTACAAAGAGTTCAGCCAGTTGATGCAGTCCACGAAAGATACTCTCTTGAGGAAACTGTGAGACAAGTACCAGATTCCTGCAGCCGACAAGGAAAGAGTCGAAGCGCAAGCCCTAAAAATCATGGCTAGGGCTCTGAAGACTTGGCGATACGATGCACAGAAAGTCGTAGATGAGGATTGGGAAAGCAAGATTAGTAAAAGATGGTCCAAGATACAGAAGGAAGACTGGGACGAATTCGTTGCTCAAATAAGGAGCCCAGAATTCCAGGAGAAGAGCCGGTGGGGGAAAGAGCTTCGCAGGAAGAACACATTAGACCACAAGCTCGGCAGCCGTGGATACCTGGGGAAGAGATCGAAGTGGGCCAAAGAGGACGAAAAATTAGCCGCGGCTGGGAAAACACCTCCTTTTGCGCATCTCAGGGAGCCGCGCGCTAGGGAGTACATGAGGGCGCACACAAGGTCTGACCCTGTGACGGGGTCACCAATTTATGAGTCCGAGGAACTGCAAGTGGTGGCCGACCGGCTGGTAAGGACTCAACCCAGTCTCTTTTCGTACTTAATTACGTTGCATCCAAATACGCTGTCTTCTCATCACGTAATTTAACTTTCAGGCAGAACTGAGCCAGCAGCCTGGAAGCTCGCAGGACTCCATCACGAGCTTCCCAAGATGGAACGACGATCTGGCGAAGGCCCGACAAAAACCGGAGCATCGGGGCCGTGTAGTAGGCGTCGGGGATGGGGTTAAATGGGACAAGGTATTTCCCCGAAACTCCGAGGGGAGCCGCCGCCCCCGGAGAGACAGCCAGGAGTTTATGGACAATCTGCGGGAGTAAATGCGCGAGATTGCCGAGCAGACGTGGCTACGTATGCAAGTGGCCACAGCGCAAGGCCAGCAGAGCATGCTTCCCGGTAACCAGCCTGCAGGATGGAGTAGCTGTGCATCCACCTCGGACGGCGGCCCCTACCCGGTGAATCCCGTCGACAGCATCACCGTAAGTCTCGTCCGCTAAACGGGTTGTTATAGTACGAGCTGACCTCATTGTCCTGACTCCAGTGTGAACGGCAGTCTATCCTCTGTTTCGCAGGAAGCCACTAGATGCACACTCACGGTGTAGATTCCTGGCATAAAGGTCCCGGTGGCGCACGGCCAGGTTTTCCCAACGCCGGAGGGGGCAGTCCTGCACTGTGTTCCTATGCGGGAGCACCATGCGAAGGTACAGGTGGACCTCGTCCTCAACGACTACAGTGAGGTGTTAGTCCCTGTCCCCCCCGAAGAGGAGCTGACGAAGCTAGGGCAGTGCAGAAACTGCTTCATCCAGTGGCCGAAGAGCCAGATTACTATAACCGTGGTGGCCTCTCCTCGCACGGGCCCCTCGTCCAACAACCCCTCTCCATCAATCGAACGATCTCCGTTGGGGCTCAGCCAATCACCCCCATCCTTTAGAGACCTGGAGGACCATCTTGTCGGGGACCAGCACATGTCACCGATTTTGCGGTCCCCGGAAGTGTCGGAAAGGCCCTCCGAGGTTCAAGGCGACCCTCTGGATCAACCGAGGGGGAAGATTTTCTCTCCCGCCACGCTAGCTGGGACACTGGAAGCAGCATTTGCGGCAGGCAAGAGCCCGGAGCCGGTACAGCAGAGGAGGAAAAGCAAAAAGAGACGGGCCGGCACCGGCGAGAAGGAAAGAAAGGAGCAGAGGCAGAAATCCTTATCCTTCTCAACATCGTCATCCAAATTATCTACACGGACCAAGGGTCTCTGGCGAGAATATTACGTACCACGTGAGGACATGCTCCCACAGGATGAGTTGAATAATCTGTCGGAGGACATGAAGACGCTGCATGAAGATTACCTGAAGATGTCCAGAGATCCTGATACATTCTGCCAATATTGGAAGGTGAAGGTGCTAAGGGAATACAATTTCTTCATGGAAAATGACCAAGACACCTTCGACATCAACTTTGAAGACCTATTCCACATGTACAACCTCTATAGGCTCGACACCACGATGATCAGGCTATGGGTTCTCTACCAAGCCCAAGAGTGCAGACGTCTTCAGGACTCCAATATTGGCATAGTCGATCCGATATGCATGAACGAAGGCTATGCCGAGACCATGGACAGTCGAGGTTTTCTTGAAGAATACCTGTCGTGTGCATTCCTGGTTCATAAGGACAAGGAGTACATACTAGCCCCCTATAACCCTCCGTAAGTCCTAAACTTAGCACCGTGGAGTTTCTTTTTATTTTTTACGTACGTATCTCCGCCTGCTTACGTTTAGTTGTTTACATTTACGCAGCGACCACTGGGTCCTAATTGTGATCGTTCCAAGCTGGGCCAAGGCTTTTTACTTTGACTCCTCATCGAAAAAGACAGCGGACTTCACCAATATAACTAAGATTCTGGATACAGCTTTCTTCAGAGCCAAGTTCTCGGGGCATACTAAAATACTTGTAAAAGCGACAAAAATGGTACACCATTACAAGTTCCCTTGCAGAGTTCAACCGGAAGGTAGCGTGACATGTGGGTACTACACCTGCGCCCATATGGACCTCTTTGTCCGGTACAAGAACAAGCATTGGAAAGATATGAAAGAACTGAAGGCTTGGAGCGAGCTGGGAAGTCACATGTACGACTGGCGACAGGACTTTGCTCGCATCCAAAAAGTCCTTGCCAGACTCATCAACCTTGAAGTCATCAATCCGATGGGTGAATTCTACGCCGGCCCCCAATTTCCGAAGCCAAACTTAAGCGGGCATCAATAGAATTGTTGTTTCTGTAATTGAGTAAACAATTGTTTCATACTTGTGACCGTCGTTGGAGTGTACATACTATATATGTGATTATAAATGTCTTAAGTGCCAACCGTTATGTGATTACAAATGTGTTATGCGATTAAGAAATTTGACTCTGTGAATGAATAGTTGGTATAGCCTGTGATTAGGAATAATGTAATGCTATAGCCTACCATTATGAATAAATGTGATTATGTTAGCAGGAGTACATATCTCTACTGACGGGCACTTACGGTCAGCCCGTCAGTGGAGTAGGACCTCTACTGACGGTCTGTCATGACGCGCCCGTCAGTACTTCTAGAACCAAGTGCCTCCGACTGGGGGTCTCCTCTGACGGTCCCTATGCGCCCGTCAGTAGTGCTTGAACCAAGTGCCTCCGACGGGGGGTCTCCTCTGACGGTCCCTATGCGCCCGTCAGTACTAATAAACAGTACTGACGGTCCATATGCCCGTCAGTGGAGTGACCCCCTCCACTGACATTTTCAGGGTGACGGGCCCCCTGTCCGTCAGTAGAGGGGGTTTTGCGACCGTCAGTGGTGACCTGTTCTGCTGTAGTGTAATTTTGTTGGTTGAAACATGCAAGAAACATTTATGTGCAAATGGTGATATATATATTTCGGATGTTCATGGTAATGGTTGTAGAATTGTGCAATCCTTTGAAGCAATGCAATCCTTTGAGATGTTCATGTCTTTTCTTGAGGAAGTGTTGATTTTGTTGATTTAAACATGCAAGAAAGTTTAGAAAACCTATCCGAGGCGGTTAGAATTTCCCAACCGCCTCCTTTAAGGACTATGCGAGGCGGTTATGTGTAAAAAACCGCCTCCGATATTTACATATCCGAGGCGGTCAGATCGACGAAACCGCCTCCGATATATAATTATTGAAGGCGGTCAGATCCGCGCAACCGCCTCCTTTATTCATAATCGGAGGTGGTTAGATCGGTTTAACCGCCTCCGATATCGCCCGTATAAGAAACTCAAACTGCCTTCACCCGCGCGCATTAACTCTAAGGACCAACGCCGTCGCCCCCGACCCTAGCGCCGCCACCCCCGACCAGCGCCGCCTCCCCCAAGCACCGCCGCCCTCGCGCACCGCGGCCTCCTCCCCGAGCACCGTGGCCTCCTCCCCCGAGCGGCGGCTTCCCCGAGCTCCTCCCCAAGCCTCCTCCCCGAGCACCGCCGTCGGCCTCCTCCCCGACCACCAACCGCCTCCTCCTCCCCGACCCCCGACCACAGCTGGCCGCCTCCTCCTCCTCGACCCCCGACCACAGCCGCCTGCCTCCTCCTCCAACCGCAAGCATATTGAGTAAGTAACCGGCCTCCTCCATAAATCATCGAGAATTCAATATCTTCAGCATGGCCAATAATTGATTGATATGAAGATGAGTGTAGATGTTTGCTTGAAACAGTGATCCTAATAATTTTGTGTTTGTAATGGCTGCATATTAGTCTTCCTTTTAACTTTACAATGAGACTCGCAATATCTTGGATGAAATGCAGTGTAGATGTATTAATAACTCCCCAAAGCAAACTCTGGTGAATGGTGATTACAAAAGTAAATGTGAAATAAGTACTAATCTATGTGTAGTATTAGTTGTAGCCATCTCTGGGCGTTGTATCTTAGCTCAATCAATCCCTCTCCAACTACATTGATGCACGTAGCCTAATTGAACCTAATTAGAATCTAGGGATTTGGTAGAACTTCTGATAGAATGGATACTAATATTGATCTTAGCTTCTTTATGTTTCCTCCATGTATATGTTTTCAACCGTAAATTGGGTATGTTTTCATCCTTATTATAATGGAGACAAACTCCCCGCTACCCTCCCCTACGGTATCGCCGTCGGGGTCGCCAAGACCGTCGACATCGTCAGGAAAGGGTTCTCGCAAACCAAGGAAGCCATCGGGTTGGCCGAAGGGCAGATGGGTAGTTCAGAGCTTGGATCCGTTGACTAGAGTTCCTAAGCCGGAAGAAACCCGGAAGAAGTGGCGGACGTTATGCGGGGTGGTCGCCCATTCTAGGGTTAGGATCACCCTCGCCGATTGGGGTGAGCTGACACAAGAGGAGCGGAGGTCCCTGTTTGATGAAGTGAAGGGCTCCTTCATGTACCCGGAAGAGGTCGAAGCCGATTTCTTCCGAGCTACCATATTGACGGCTGGGAAGTGCTGGAGGAATTTCAAACATAGACTGGTGAGGGACTATCTCAAGCAAGAGAAATCGCCGTGTCAGGCATACCCGGATGTCTCCGAAGAAGATTGGGCGGAGTTCTGCACCCTGAAGTCATCCGAAGAGTTCCAGGCAGATAGCCAGAAGGGGCAAGAGCTAGCCAGGAGGAACAAGCACCCGCATTATCTTGACACCTTAGGGTACGTCAGTGCTAAGAAGAAGTGGGCAAAGGAGGATGAGGAAGCGGAGAAGCACGGACAGCAGCCGGTGTTCTCGGATTTCAGCGACAGCCGCATCCGGGACTGGTGCAGGGCGAGGACGAAGGTGGATCCTCGTGGTCAACGCATGTGGAGAAACCCTGAGGACGAGGAGGTCTATCAGAGAATGGTGGGCTAAATGAGCAGACATCTCAAGGCTCGTTTGTGCCAAGTCGGGAAAAAGACATACTCCCCGAGGCCATCGGCACCAGGGAGCCCTATGGACGCACAAGGGGTTTCGATAATCTGGCAACATGGAGTACAGCCTTCACCGGGGACACGCAGGAGGCACGTCGGCAGAGGAAGAGAGCAAGAGCCGAGCAGATGAAAGCGGAGATACAGTCGTCCCTTGAGGCGCAATTTGAGGAAAGAATGAGGGCGATGGAGGAGAGGCTTTCAGTACAGTACCTGCAAGACAGGGCGCCAGTCGCAGTTAGCCCGGGAGCCCGCCGCAGTAGCTGCGCCTCGAGTGCGGAGGTTTGTTCTCCCGTCGACCAAATTGGGGGTCTGACGCGGTGTAAGATGCAGATACAGTTTGCTACGACAAACTTCTCAATGGATGCCGCGTACGGTCAGGTGTGGCCATCTCCTCCTGGAACGGTGATGCACGATGTCCCGTTAATGCCAGGCTTCGCGCGAGTGCAGGTCGAGTCAATCAACCCGACCTTCGCTAACTGTCCCTTGCTGAACGCGCAAGAATTTGATGAGATGCAGTTGCTAAGTGACGCGGTTGGGTCGTTCGTCCAGTGGCCGAAGAAGGACATAGTCCTCGAATCAGCACCAAGCGCACCGTCCGTTCCTCCATGCTCGCCGGATCAAGGGATGCTCAGGTTTTCACCAGTGGTTGCTCGATCTCTGCCGGAGGTTACTCATTGTTCGCTACCCCCTCAACTCCTAGCACTACCACCAGTGGAGAGCTCACGGCCAAGCCGTGTTCTAACGAAGAGTCAAGGGGCCACATCCAAGCTGAAAGTATACAGAGCCAAGAAGTCTGCTTCAAAATTGACGGATGATGTTGAATATCCTTTAGCGGAGCTAACTCGCCACCACGTGCTGGGACAACCTATGGTGGACGCTGATGTGAACCTGGGCGTAGCCTGCCGGAAGCTTCATGACCATTACTTCGATATGTCGAACAGGCCGTTCCCAGATACAAGAGTCGGCGTCGTAGTCTGCTTCAAGGAGGAGCATTTTAAGCATCGCCAAGGATATATGTTTCCCGTGGATTTCTCGGACATCTTCAACATGATGCACTTCCGTGAGCTGGACGCCAGTCTCATGAGATGCTTCACGCTGTAAGTCCTTACAACACAGCATCTATTTGTTTTATCACCGCTAAGTGCCTGCAATATAAGTCGTTCTTCTCCTATACTCAGATACATGCTTGATCTGATCGAAAGAAGAAAGTTTAACAACTCTGTGGGGTTCGGTGACCCACATTTGATCTCAGTCCAATGCATCGTGACAAATAAGAACATGGTACGGGATTACGTCGTGCATTTACTACATGAGTACTCCGCACGAGATCACATCCAAGTTGCCTATAACATTGGGTAAGCCACATCCTTTGCAAATTCTCATGGTTCAACGGCTAAACATGTAATAACTTCGTATCGTATAACCAGGGGCCATTGGATCCTCCTCGTGATCGTGCCAAAGTGGAATAAGGTATATTACCTTGATTCCATGAGGCGTAGCATTGACGCGCGCAAGCAAGGGTACATGGACATCATGCGTCTACTCGACGAGTGAGTACCAAAACTTTCGACTTCATCCATGCCTATTCTTTCTTCTTCACAAAGGAAAAGACAGTTCGATGCTAATTGTTTTGAATCACATAGAGCATTTGACACGTACGTCAAACAAGGAGGGAGGCACAAGGAGGTCAAGGAAGGAATGCCCATCGAGTTACGCCATGACTCAAAGTTTAAGGTATTCCATAATGTCCTTGACTCCTCGAACTAATGCCATCATACTTCTGCCCTCTATACCTAATCGATATCCCTTTTGTAGTGCCGGCAGCAGCCCGAAGGGACCGACGTCTGTGGGTATTACATGTGTTTCCACATGCTAGCCCTTTGCAGCAACCCAAAGTACGAAGATCTAGCGGTACGAAACCATCGCCACTACTAATGTATAGTGTTTAATCATGCTATTCGCCCTGAGTGTAAGCCTCATGTTTTCAGGGAGCGGCGAAAACTATGGCAATCAAATAGTTGGAAGATATGGACATGGCCCAGATTCGGTTGCACATCGCTAGCTTCCTAAACAACGAGGTCATTAGTCCCCAAGGACGCTTCGGTTCTTCGGCGGCAAGCTAGGAACTTAGGATTGCGACTAGTTAGATCATTACTTAGGTTTCTAATTAGGTCATTACTTACTTCATTAGTTCCAAAGCATCAAACTTTGTAGTTATCTATCCAACTTGTGGTTTCAAATGATAAGTGCACTTGATGTTTGTAAATGTCTTGTTCATTTTTCCTCTCACTGCAAACGTGTAAGTGGGTGTGACATAACTATAACTTTTTCTTGTGAATATCACTGTTTTACAAATGAGACTTCTTTATCAACAGATATCGTGTATGGAGGCTTCGGCAAGTGGTTTTATTCATGTGAAGAACTTAAGAGAGGTCTAGTTTTTTGAATTTGATCAATATCTCCGCTGTGAATTGAGTACATGACTCAAGTGAACAAGTTTTGTAATATTATTTGTATGCGTATGCATGTGAATGTTTGTAGTTTATGTCTTGTGGTCGATGCGAGAATGAATGATTGAAGTGTGCTATATAAATCTGTTGTGCGGGCTGTGATTTGGATATATCATGTATATGAACTGTTTGCTTTTTCAGGGAGGCTAGTAAATCAGGCAAAATAATGCCGGTTCAAAAACATATCCGAGGCGGTTGGAACTTAACAACCGCCTCGGATGTGCTATCTCAACCGCCTCGGATAAGGACTTATTGGAGGCGGTTATATTTTTCTAGCCGCCTCGGATAAGGAATTATCAAAGACGGTTATGTTATCTTCACCGCCTCCGATAAGATATTATCCGGGGCGGTCGATAAAACGTAACCGCCTCCGATAAGTCCTTATCCGAGGCGGTTGAGAAATTGTAACCGCCTCCGATAAGTCCTTATCCGAGGTGGTTTAGCCGTTTCAACCGCCTCGGATAAGCTTTTATCCGAGGCGCTTGCGTAACCGCCTCCGATGCATGCCCCCATATCCGCAACCACTCCATGGAGGCGGCTGCTATAACCACCTCAGATGTGCTATTTTAACCGGCTCGGATATGGATTTCTGTACTAGTGTCAGCCGCCGCCTCTTCATCTGCATTGACTGCCACTTCTTCCTCCGGGTCGGCCACCCCCACGCTACTCACCAGTAGCTACCTCCTCGTCACCGTGATAGCAAAGGTCAGGTCCTCCACCTTGTATGGATGATTAGGGTTAGGGTTAAGGTTAGAGTTAGTGTACTCACCCGCCTGTAATGATAGTTATTATAGACGGTTATGATGAACGTCTGTGATGACATGACCCTCCTGCACAGACAGGTCGGGTAACCGTCTCGGATGATGATTTTAACCTGTTTGTAATGGGCCTTTATGTAGTAGTGCAAGAGGCTAATCCATGCTAGTGATTTAGCTTTGATTTTCCTACCTCGATACATCAAGACAAAATCCACCCGATTTCTTATCAATGCTTGTTTGGTTGAAACATGAAAATATGATATCAATACCCTGGAACTAGCCTAGGGCTCTAGCTAGTTAGCTAGGTACCGATCGCATGACCCTACCAGACCACCATGAGCGAGATGGTTGGCTCCGAGGATCCATGCCATGGTAGTAACTATAACATCCCGAAAATTTTATTAAGAAGTTTGATGGGATTAATAAAGTGAGGCGTCAAGTTTGACTTTTTAAAATATAGCTCAAATGGACGATCGGAGACCATGATTACATTCATCTTGTCGAATAGATGGAAATAGATTACAAGTTTGCTTAAATCGGAGTTCAAATGTGTAAGCAGGAAGCCCGATAAATTTTAGTCGTTGATCTTCACTTAAGGTTTGGGTAAGAGTCCTAATCGGAAAAGAATTGAAAAAAATGTAAACAAGGGGCAGGGGCAGCGCCCTGGCCACCTGACACTGCCACCCCTAATGATCTCGCGTCGTTGCCCTTGTTGCTAGCTCTGCCGTGCTGCTGCCACCATGTCCACGTCTTTGCGTCCGTGTCGGTCAACTAGCCTGATGTGAGGACGTGCCAGCTTTGTTACTCCTGCACGAGTTGTTGTCGCTGCTGCATGTTCACATGGATGTGCTGCATGCATATTGTTGCTACTCCATGGATGCTTCTATAGTACCACGTCAAGGGCATAGGAGAGAGAGAAGGAGAAGAGGTGGAACCGGCCGAGAGAGAGAAGAGGAGCCGGCCCAAAGGAAGAAAGAGAGAAGAGAAAGTCTTGGGTTCATCCGAATTTCTAGGTTTTTGTATGTCAAGCATGAAGTATAAATTCCTCGTGATCCCTAATTTTTATTTTCACGATTGGATGAGTAAAAGATGCAAGAGTGTAGATGAATTTAGTACATGGTGATTTTTGGATGTCCGACATACAGATTAAAACATTCAATATTAACTCCGGGATTAATCGGTATAGAATTTGAAGTTGTTGCCAAAACGAAAGTTGTGGAGTTCGTTGTAAGCTATCCACCATCGTTATGGTTCAAAAGATATAGCCAAAGTTTTGCTATTGATATGCAGTTTTATCAGGATGAGAATTATTGAGCTTAATTAATTGGTCTTAATGGTGGAGTATTCGTTTGCTTAATTCGGATACGTGGAATTAAAGATACCTAAATAACCGAGTAGCTTGATTTAGTGTTTTGTTGGGAGTGTTGTTATAGTTATGCTTCCCTATAATTGTGGATGTTTGAGTTAGTGCTAAGAGGGATTTTCCACAGTTTCAGGAGGTTTGGGAGCCATGGCTAGTTCGTCGGTTGACTGTCAAATTTGAGGCAAGTGCATGACGAGCCCTTTTATGTGTGGTTACGTCTGTGATTTCTTTGTTTCGGTGTTTTGCCTTGTGAATTTTTTTTGAAAACTTATTTTTAAGCTAGGTCGATGAGAAAGATACACACCTATTCTGGTGAGGTCGATGAGTAAGTTATTATGTGACTTTTGCGGTGTGTTTGAGCTAGGTTGGTGAGAAATTTACAAGTTTAACTAATCTGGTGAGGTTGGTGAGAAAGTTAAAGTGTGAATGTTCCGGGATGCTCTAATTTAATTGTTAATGTTCAACGCAAAGATTCGTCTTTTGATTGTGTGTTATTTTAAAATAAAGGTCATAGTTTCTTTATGGCTCGTATTGGAGTCTTGTGGTTCTAAAAAAGTGGTTGACAAGTTGGTACTTTGAATTGTATGCTCGGTTGGAGTCTTGTGCCTTCTATAACTGCGTGATTTTGTGTTGTATTTGATAATTGTCTCTCGTGGATGTCTTCATAAATAAATGAGACTCTGTCAAAAATTATAACTTTTCTAGACTTAGTAATTTTTAATATAATATAGTAGTATTAGGTAGGGTTGATACTTACATTGTTACAATAATGGTGGAGTTGGAAATAAAATCCGAACTCAGAAGTTAAACAAATACTCTGAAAATTTGGTTCAAATTTATTATTTAGTGAGTCGAGTTAAGTTAAGATTTAGACTAATTAATATAATGAGCATATTGAGCTAAGTTAATGAATAACTCGTTGAGCCGAGTTAACGAGTGACTCGTACGCCCATCAGCCAAGTCCAAAAGTAAGAACCTTGTTCAATATTGTTGGCGTCGGTAACACCGAGTGTTGATCTAACCTGCTGTCGTCAACGTAGGACGTTGAAGCCCTCGGCCTCGGCGGCCTCTGCTCCTCGATGCGTACGGCTCGCGTTGCATGCTCCCGTGTGAGCTCAGTGCCATGTGTGTGTAACGGCACAAGTGTTATTCCTTTTTCTCTGTGTACCTTGAGTTGTAACTTTTGGGGATGTACTGCACCGGTGATGTACTTGGGTCTCACCATGTTTTAATTTATTCAGAGAATTTAAATTTCAAAATAAACATAAAAATAGGAACAAATGGTTGCTGCTTTCTGCAAGTGTTTGCCACCGTTAATTATCCTGCCACTTTTTTTCGACGGCACATACGAACTGGAGTACTACACACGAAATTTTGTGCACGCATGACTCACACAACATTCCTCGAAGCAGCAAGAAATGTGCGTGCCTAGTTGTTTGGTTGGTTTGATCACGGAATCTTCTCGCTGATTTTTGTTTTTTACAGTATACTAGTAGCACTGGCTTTCTTAGTTAAGTCCTTTTCTTATCCTAACAAAAGCCAAAAGGCAATATACATGCATCCTCCCAAACCTGGCAGTGTCCACAGCTGCAAACACAGACAAGTGGAGTCACCACCAAAGAGCGGGCCCACATGTCATTGAACTGTTCACGTTCCAAGTCCGTGACCACAGCATCGGGAGTGGCGGCCATCCCGTCCACGTGGAACGCTGCCTTCGCGACGGTGGCCCACCTGTCAGTATGAGGGGGTGGGGCTTTTATCTACCCGGTCCCGTCTCGTCCCGTCCATCTCCGCATTGACGCAGTCATCACTCTCATCGCTACCCCCCCGTTCTTCCTCGCTCGCCGTCCCCGGTGAAGCGATTCTTTCTCGTGATTTATCCCTTGGGATCCATCCATGGCGATGTGGAGGGCCGCCGCGAGGCAGCTCGTCGACCGGGCGTTCGGATCTAGGGCCGCACACGTACGTCTCGCTTTTCTTCTCACGTTTTTTTCCCTTTTCTTGTCGTGTTTGTTTCGCTCGGTTTTTGTTTCGGTTCTTTCTGCGGATTTGTATCGTGGTTTCTGTTGTTCATCTGTGAGGTGAGTATTCACCCGTAACGGGAGAAGACGTTGTTCAGCGTTTTTATTTTTGTTTGTGTGTGATTGGGAGGGTTTGGAGGAGACCGGGGGGTTTATGCGGAAGTGTGAATTTCTCCTCCAATTTACCCGCGCCTCTTTGGAGAACCCACTCCCCTCGGATTTTCTATATTTCGTACATAACTTTCTTCTGTGAAATATGATGGATAAATCCGACCGAATTTCGTGATGTTTGCCACAAATTTCGGTTGCGGAAGTTATCCGGTTGGTTGATGGAACTCTGAAGAATTTCATCTTCTGTTTTACAGATATCCGCAGGCAGCAAGAAGATCGTGGGTGTGTTCTACCAGGCCGGCGAGTACGCGGACAAGAACCCGAACTTCGTTGGCTGCGTCGAGGGCGCCCTCGGCATACGCGACTGGCTGGAATCCAAGGGCCATCACTACATTGTCACGGACGACAAGGAGGGGGTAAACAGCGGTCAGTAGCCAACATCGTAGCCAATTTTTGTCATGTTTCTCCAAGCAATTCTCTTTCTTTTTTTTTGTTGAGAGAGAGAAGGCTCAATCTCTAAGCAATTTATGTATGAAATTATCATACTACATTAGATAGAAATATCAAAAAGCTAACGGAATTCGTAACGTTCAGTCGACTGAGATTTTGGACCGAGGTTAGCTTTAAGATTAGCCTCGAGATCCGTTTTTGTTTTCCTAGGGTCTAAAATTCTTCTGTTTCAATTTTCGTTTTAACCGTCCGATGCGCATCTAAGGGTCAACCTTGATGACTGAGCAAAGACGGACCCACAAGCTAAACAGGGTGAACTTAGTAGGGAGGTACCTGTGGACTTGTACAGATTGTACATAAGTTGGCTGGTTACTGAACAAATATATGAAAAGTGCAAAACTACCAACTATCTGTGTTACTGTGTAGTGTATAATGCATATGACTTTGACTGCTCTTTTTCTTCGCTAATGAGAGTGAAGAGTGATTTTCATCTGTTGCATGAGAATGGGGGAAAGTTGGTTCTTTATTTGTTAAGCAGCCGTGTTCAGATGAAATGATTGACAGACTATTTATGGTTTCCTCTAGTTTAGCCCAGTTTTCCTAGCTAACTAACTGGAATTTACACTAAAATCCATTTAGAGATCTTGCATGATTTCTTGCTGCAGGATTAATTCAAATAATTATATATTCCAATTTGGCATGTATGCTTCAACCTTGACAATTATTTTGTTCCTCAGTTCTTACTAAGATGAAACAAAGATCATATGCAACTCCTTATATGGTTGTATAGCTCTGATTGTTGTCCTCAGATTCTGGCTGTGCACACTAATTGACTGCTCTTCTTGTTCACAGAACTGGAGAAGCACATCGAAGATATGCATGTCCTGATAACCACCCCATTCCACCCAGCCTATGTTACCGCAGAGAGGATCAAGAAGGCAAAGAACCTTGAGCTGCTTCTGACTGCTGGGATTGGCTCAGATCATATTGATTTGCCAGCAGCTGCTGCTGCGGGCTTAACTGTGGCAGAGGTTACTGGAAGTAACACCGTCTCGGTGGCAGAAGATGAGCTCATGCGTATATTGATTCTACTCCGGAATTTCTTGCCTGGCTATCAACAGGTCGTTCAAGGTGAATGGAATGTTGCAGGCATTGCCCATAGGGCTTATGATCTTGAAGGAAAGACTGTTGGAACTGTCGGGGCCGGTCGTATCGGCAGGCTTTTGCTTCAGCGTCTTAAGCCCTTCAACTGCAACCTGCTCTACCATGACAGACTCCAGATTAACCCAGAGCTTGAGAAAGAAATTGGGGCCAAATTTGAGGAGGACCTGGATGCTATGCTTCCAAAGTGTGATGTCATTGTGATCAACACACCTCTTACAGAGAAAACAAGGTCTCAGTTCATCACATTCTTGTTCTTACCATTCTCTTATAACATGTAACTTCTCTGAATTTTGTTTGGTCCTTCGTGCAGAGGCATGTTTAATAAAGAAAGGATTGCAAGCATGAAGAAAGGTGTAATCATTGTGAATAATGCTCGAGGTGCAATCATGGACACCCAGGCAGTTGCAGACGCTTGTTCCAGTGGCCACATTGCTGGTACCATTCCTTCATTCTTTAGTCTTCCTTATATACTTGTATGCCACAGGATGTTAGTCTAATTCTTGCTGTTGGGGCCTATGAAGTGCATAATTTTCATTGAGCCTGTCATGCTTCACATTTATCAGGGGTAGTATGGAAAACAAATCTTAAAATCAATATAATATAATCCAGTGACGTCAACTACACCTCTATAAATTAGCTCATTTGCTATGACATTGTTGTATTGGGTACAAGCCACAAAAATACGTTTGCTGTAGAGGTATATTGTCTCCTATCTTCTTAATTGAATGGGCAGTGCTCCTGCTGGTTTCCTCCATTTTTTTTTATTGTTGTCTCCTATTGAAACAAATAGGATAATGATGCAGTATCTTATATTTCTACCTTGACCGGTATTTCCTTTAACACAAAGCTCATCATTCCTATTTCTCAGGATACGGAGGTGATGTGTGGTTCCCCCAACCAGCACCGAAGGATCACCCATGGCGCTACATGCCTAATCATGCGATGACCCCTCACATCTCTGGGACTACAATTGATGCACAGGTTAGCTTCTGTCTTTTCTGCTTTATCCTAGGTCTTAGGACTTGGTAGTGTATCATCAACTACAGCATCTGATGCTCGGAGACCCCATCGTATGCTTTAACAAAACTTTGGAGTATTCTAGTCGGTAGTCAGCTATTTGGGAGGAATTCTGCAGATGGTAACTCATGTTTCCATCGCAAGTCGAAAAATAAGGGATATTTATATAAAAAATAATGTAGCTAGAACTGAGACTGCAGGTCTAGTATACCATGATCCTATAATAACATTTCTTTGCGCAGTCATATTAAAGATTTCCCGGACTAAAATTTTACTTAAAATCTCAAGTTAATCTTTGCAACTACGTTTGCATAATCACAAGATTATATGATTCAAGCCACCTTTGCAGCAGCTATATACGGCGCGCGCACATGTGTAGCCTAGATCAGTTTGCATCAAAACAAGTTTACCCATTGCCATACTTGCTGCTGACTGACTGACTAACCGTGTCTATGATCCTGATGGCAAACGAACAATTCGTGCAGCTGAGGTACGCGGCGGGGGTGAAGGATATGCTGGACAGGTACTTCAAGGGGGAGGACTTCCCCTCACAGAACTACATCGTCAAAGAAGGCCAGCTCGCCAGCCAGTACCAGTAGTAACCAACTGCGCGCAACAGTGCTACCCGCATGGTATTTCTGGAGCGAGATGCGAGGAAGGAAACCAACTCCTTTTAATTGTTGTTCTATGAGTCTTCTCTAGAACCTACCTATCGGCCACCGGAAATAATGGATGCCTGCCTGGCCTGGGGTTGCAGTCCTGGCAGTGAATAAAAGCTTTCGGATCAGACTATGTATTGTGTGCGCTGTTGTTTTTTCCCCGGGTAAGGCAGGCGCTTTGCTGTTCATTAAGATAGAAAAAGCAAACAAAACACATAGTTATTTATATATTAAAAAGAGAAAAAACCTGCGCAAAAGGACTACATCACGGACGAAACCGCTAACACTATACCTCCATGACCCGGTGTGTGACCTCAGCCACTTTGAGGGACTGACCGAAAAATGTAGGTTCCGCTCTTTCCAAATGTTCTAGAAACATACATAAGGATGTCCACTACTCTTTATGACCTTTGTCTAAACTTGCGGTGTTGCATTCCCTCCACACAATAGGGTTGCAAGAAAAGCTCGATGCAAGAAAAGCTCGAGACTCTGAGCTGCTCGAGCTCAACTTGTTTTTTAGCTCGATTCGAGATCGGCTCGAATAGAAACGAGCCGAGTATGAGCACTTATAGGCGGTGGCCTGACTTCGCTATCGCTCTTGACTTGGTATAGAAATCTCTCCGTGCAGTGTAGTGGTCGGCCTTTCCATCTCCATGCCTCCATCCCTAGTTTTCTTATAAGCCCTTGACTATGCAAATCTGAAGGACAGGAGGTTGTTCTTCTTTGTTTTTGAAACTTAGCTACAATGAAAAAAGAAAGAAAAACTAAAAGCTTAGCTATAATGTAAAGGCAAACGGTGCTGGCAGAATGCTTAGCCTCCTGCACCAGAATGCTTCTGGCGGTTAGCTTGACGTCAATAGGCACTACGCTAGAAGGAGGCAAGCAAGTAAAGGGAGGCATGGAGGACCAACTACAAGAAGCAAAGCTTTGTAAACTTGACTTGCTATACCTCGGTTGAAAAACAAGCTGAGAGCCAAGGCGAGCTCGCTTGAGCTCGAATTAACATTATCGGAATGTTTCTTTTAATAGATAGAAAAAAAATCATAATAATTTGTTACCCTTCTTTTTGGAATGCAATGAAAATTACAATACGCAACGGCGGGGTAATAGTTGAGTCCTCTTACTGATCTAGCACATGTACAACACGTGTGTTTCATGCCTTTATGAACTATTCTTGGTCAATAAATTTTTATCTCGCTTAGATATCCGTCGTGTTATGAAACCATGTCCTCTTTTGTCATAATTAAGTACTCTTTTTCAGTATAAGAATGAACAAATCTATTTTTAATATTTAAATTATGTCATGTGGTGCCATTTTGAATGATGGTGTATAGTTATGTTTTCTCATGTGGTTGTCGTGGTCTAACTGGTTCAGAAATTTTTTAATATATTATCTAGCTCGAAAGTGGATCGAGATCATTACAAGCCGAGTATGAGCCAACACTTTAGCTTGACCTCTAGCTCGTCTCGTATTGAGCTAGCTCATATTTTTAATCTGAGCTGAGCTGAGCTTAGTCTAGCTCGCTCAAACTTGAATTGTTTGCAGCCTTACTCCTCAAGCTCTACGTGCTCAAATAGCGGATTTGGGTTCATGGACTGCCAGAGGTAGATAATGCCACGCACACATTTGGAATGTTGGAATATTAAGCAACTTTTGGTTTATTTTAATCCACTCGAATAATACCATGACAACAATCAGCACAACATCTATTGTTACGTATACCCTATGCATACTAGTCACATATAGAGACCAAGTAGTGTATATAACAAATATACACTCTATAATGACAACCATCAAATGTACGATCAAACCATTATTGATCATTATCACTTGTACAGAAACGTACCGATGTTGATGAGTCCTTCACTATCGATATAGTTGATCTTAGCCATGACGAAGATTGACGTTGTGGAGGTAGTCGTACAGCAGCCGCCCTACGCCTCGCTTGATGTAAACGAAGTAGTCCGCTCTGCCTCGCACTTCGCCTAATGTATTCGTACAGCAACACCTCGCACCTCACAGACGCCAAGTATTTGATGTAGACAAAGAAAGATGAACAGCGAGCAGTCGCGTATCGCTCCCCAAAAACCTTATTCGTCCAGGGTCTTAAGGAATGGGGTTTCAAATGTCTGCTCTCCTGTACGTCTATGCATGTAGAAGCTGGGATGGGGAAAACCTTTTACGGTGGCAACATAGCACTAGGAACAAAACACTTAACGAGAACATGCTTCACTCAGAGCTCATGCTCATGAAGAGACAAAACACAAGAGGGCACTTTGTGTGTGAGAGAGAAGAGCTCTAAAGCTTGAGGTGTATTGTGGGTAGCCTCCTACTCCGTTTATATAGACTAGCTCCCTCCCCCTTTTCTTTTCACTAGCAATATGGTACTAAACCAATCACATGTGTCAGCAATTTAATTGGGCCTTTGGGATTTTTAGAAATTACTTAATGGCCTAGCTAAGCCAAATAATTCTAACATGAAGAAGATACAATCATTTGCTAAGTGCTTGTTGGTGGATTCATGAACGGCCAGATGTAGACAATGCCACACAAGCCTTTGGAGAAGATAGAAGATACAATCCTTTCCTAAGTGCTTGTTGGTCTCGAGCTCCTCATAGGGCCCCAGCCACACTTGGATAGTCCTGGAGCAGTAGCCAAGTGAAGATTATGCATTTTGGTTCGACCTTTGCTTTCCAAAATTTTCTTAGTGTGGAATAGACCCACAGAACTAGCAAATTGCTGTTGGTAGGCTGACCCTGCCGAGTAAACTCCGGAGGTTGTCCACCTCTAGAGAATGGAATCTAGCACATTCGCCTAAAGGTGGACCTCCTACATTCTAGACCTTTTCTCTGCACATTCGCCTAAGGGTCGATCCCCTGAAAGCTTATAGTGGATGTCACGACCTTTTCTCTAGACGAAAAGGAAGACAGAAGGAGCCTACTCGCAATCAGTGTGACCGCCACCAGCGGTATCTCTAAAAACTAGCTATTCTGCCATCCCTTAGGGTGACTGAAGTGGCCGTGCCAAAAATAGCCATGTCTATTGCATTGCATGGGAGCTCTTAGCTCGCCCACGGCTCGAGGAGGTACAATCGCAGCCAAGGCCAACGAAGACAAAGCGCTTTCCTGAATTTTGCAAGGTCGAGAACATCTCGACCACCAAGTTTCTTATGACGGTACATCTACCACCAACGAACGTTGTTGTCTCTCCTCCAAGTGAAACCTCGTCTTATCACGTCAATCTTATTTTTACGCTCTCTTGGAAAGGGAAAAAAATAGTCATATGGTGTGTGCCAATCGTCAACAGCACCGACTTGATGAGAGTATGCCTAGCCATACGAGAGAGATTTTTTCTGGCCCGGAAGCCTCGCACTTTCTGGAATTGCTCGGCTACCTAGGTTCAGAGCTGGTTTAAAATCCAGTTTACTCCCTTCGTCTTCCGCTAGAGCCCAGTTAACTCCACCAACTTCAAATATATGCCATTGAAAAGTGTAGGGTTCTAAGATATGCAACTACAAATTAAGTCTGATATTGTATATTCTAGAAAAAGAATCAGATATCGTAGATATTTCTTAAGAAATTGTCATTATGGGGGCGTTAAAGACAATTTTGCCCATGCCTTCTTCTAAATATGACATTTCTTCTAAATACAACACTGCTAAATGAGCAAATTGGAGACATATATGTCTTTGCTATGAGGTTAAGTGGGAAAGAAAGACATTGGTATTTTTGTCCATTATGGCGTGTCTCCAATCTGCTCATTTGGCAAAACTTCGAAGTTAATTTGTTGTGGCACAAAATGGTCACTTTCCAGTGGCATATACCTAAATTTCCTAAATAAAAATGGCAAAGGTTGTTACAGTGGGAGATGAAAGGCAATATGGCTAAGATGAATCTAGGTAACGCTAGTCATCCGTAAGGAGGGACAAATGTTTTTTCTTATGAGATTTAGATATATGACCCACTATAAAATTCCTACTTTCCAGAAATGCCTACAAATATATGCGAAATGGTATTTCTCAAAAGTGTAAACTTTACCCGTAGTACCTATCCTGATAAAATCTACTTGCACAAGTGGCCACAAGCCCCAGCCCTCATGATTCATCATATAACCTAATTGCACAAGTGGCCACAGGCCCCACTCTCATAATTCATATGCATAAAGCAACCATCCTTCACACGAGAGAGAGAGAGAGAGAGAGAGAGAGCTAAAGAGTAGCATGAAGAGGAGGGGGGTGAAAGATCATTTAGGCCCTAATATGGTTTTGATGGTTAATGGCAACTTAAACTGGAATCTAATGTTTACAGTGAGTGTAAGCAGAGTTTACAGGTTCCATGAAGAAGGATTATCCAGTGAAGGATGGTCACCAAAAAGGGTACAAGGTAGTTTCAAGGACAAAGAGATGACTGTGCTAGGCAGCTGTGTCACAGCTGAGAAGAAGCCGGTGCTGTGCAGGGAGCTGCAAGCAAGGTGATGGTGGCTTGATGCGTCAAGGGCCGTGACTTCAGTTGGTGGTAGGTAAAGCCTAGATTTGCTAGTTTCTTTGAGTCCATAGGAATCACCCGTACTATCAAGAGGGATGAAACAGTAGCAGTTGTCTAAGGGAACCTTGCTCAAGGGGATTGATGCTTTGAGGTCAATTGCCCTGTGTCAATAGCTTTGCACATAGTATGAAGCTGTTTTGTGTTAGTGCTCTGCAGTACTAACAGTAAAAACCCTACAGCTTTAGGCACCTGTGTGACACAGCTGTGTCACAGGTGATCTTCCGCTCTATGACTCAGGTACATCTCTGTACCAGGGGAGAGCTTGAAAATGCTAAGGTACCTGCACTGCGATAGGCGGTTTGATGCGTCAGAAGTCTGTCGGAGGTTCTCTCCTTATAGGTATTAGAGTTTGAAGTATGCTGAGGGCATGTCATGTGCCAGGACCGGGCTGAGTAGTGCGGCTATCAGCTAAGGGTTCACCTGTGTGTGCCGCCGGTGACACAGGTGTCGGTCTGCCTGAGCCGGGTACAGTTGGGCGTAGTGTGTAGCTGTGTCACCGGTGGCTGACACCGGTGGTTCACTTAATCCTACGTGGCAACAGGGTAACGGTCAGGTGCCTGAGGACCCTATAGATAGGGGACCAGGGGAGGACTTCGTTCTCAACCTTGCTCAAACCAGTGAATCACATACGACCTTTGCAAAGCCTCCAACCACTCAACAAGAGCTAAAAGCCTAAGGGTCAGTCCAAGTGAGTTTGTGAGCTTTGAGCACGAGCAAAGGTTCCTCCAAGAGATTGCTGCTGCATCATCTGTTACTCTTGGAGTGTCTACTCCTAGACGGGTGTAGGAGTTGCTGATATCACACAAGCTTGTGTGGGCTGAATCAGTAAGTTTGTGAAGGAGCATCGAGGTCATCCTGCTGCAAGGCAAAAGGACCTCCACAAGCAAGGAAGAGGCCTGAACGTCAGGTACTCGGAGGACAAGCACGATTTAGTGTTGACTATCTCTTCGAAGTAGTCTCTCTAACGGAGACGTACCTCTCTGAAAAGAGTAGGGAACTTCGGGATAAATCCACTTGTCTCTCTCTGAGTGCTTAGCTTATTTCCTCTAGCAGTTATATTCATTGCATGCTTATATGATCTGAGATACTCTTGTTCATCTGATTCAGATCTACTTTATACCTGTTTAATCTGCTTTGTGCCTGCTTGTACTAGCTGTGTTTCAGGTGTTATATATATATCATCTTTTCTACCTGTCTTAGTCACCTGTGTCACAACTACATTACTTGCCTACCTGTGCTAGGTTTTTAGATCACCTGCGTGACCCACCTGTGTGACAGCCATGTGCTATTTTACTTGTCATATTTCACCTGTGCTAGGAACCTGTCACACAGCCAATTAATTCTGATAATCTGCTAAGTCAATATCCAGTTAATAAGATTAAAACGAAGTAATTTTAATTAGCCTCCTATTCACCCCCCTCTAGTCGGCACCCTTGGTCCTTTCAGGGAGGGGATCGAGGGAGAGCAATGGTGTTCGACATGAAGGACACAGAGAGGATGACGAAGGAGAGGATGGAGATGGAAGATCTGTGCTCCAAGCTTATGTCTCTCATTCCGCAAGATTACCAGCTGCAGACTTTTTCACAGGTACAGAAAATTCACAAGTTCTCTATAATTCAAAATAGATTACCATGGGAGGATATAAATTGGTGTGCACTAGATGCATGATCTGCTTGAAGATTTCTAAACCTAACAACGTGCAGTTGCAGCATGCTTTTCTTCTCCATTTTTTGGTGATATCTTTTTGAATAGTTGCAAGTTCTCCTCTTGTTTAGATGAAAACACGTCGTTGCATCTAAGTTAGATGATCTAACTATAAGTTCGTTAGATATGTTGCGCATTTTGTTTTGACAATTGTCGCACGTGTATCACTTTTGTTAAACATGTGATCCACAGTATTATATATAGTTTTCTTGATTTCAATCCCTCCTAATTCAGCCCCAAGAAACATAACCTAGTCTTCTAGCTAATCGGTTAAAAGTCTTTCGTTGTTACACGAGAAGTCAAGTGCTTCTTTTAAATGTAAAACTAGAGAGAACTAAGAACCTAAAAAAGGTAGGATTAATTTGAGAACTCAGGATCCCATAAACCATAAGATTAATTTTAAGTGAGAGTGGATGTTTCATGTCATATGAAATTCCCCGTTCCAAATGGTTTTAGGTCTCGCTTTGCCTGGTGTTAAGTAACCATATATATTAGCTAACCTTAACTCAACTATGATAGCTTAACGTAGATTTTCTCATTGGCGACTAAACTAGTTAGCCTAATTTCGCAAAAAAGAAAAGAAAAAGAAACAGTAGTTAGCCTGAATTACAATTTGGCCAAAGTAGGTGGGTCAACTGAATTAGCAATAGAAAAACAAAACAATGATATCAGTTGTGTTGCCTAGCATATTCCACTATTCAGATAAGTTTTTTTAAATCTTAGACATATAAATAGGTTTTGACCGAGTTAAGTTAACCCATGTAACCTCTGATCTTTATCCTGAAATCAATGCAGCTTAGTAAACTTGGATTTCATACACAGGGTTAAACCATGATATCATTTGAAAATATATTTGAATATGAATTTAATGGTACCACTTTTGTGTCATATAGTTTAATATTATTGATTTAATTGTTGGTCAAAGTTAAACCTTAAATTCCGTGCACGTCTTATATTTGTGAACCGAGAGAGTATATCACAGGAATGGAGATTGAAGAACGCTTTGATTATTCGATAGACATGCGCGGAGTGCATTAAGAGCGACACATAACAAAAGGTGCTAATTATGTTTCAAAGAAAAAACCAACGGTGCTAATTAAAAGGAATCTCTCTCTCTCTCCCACTATACACACGCGCACATGCAAACACATGAGTGCGAAAACATGGACGGGTACGTGACAAGCTAGTGTGCCTTGGAAAGCAACTGCACGCTAGCAATCCATCACGTTATAATTGCATGCGCTTGTGTGCATGTGTAGGTACGTGTGTGTGTTCCTACCTACAGACACTATCTCAGGAAATACATTCACTGATGGGCTCAAAAACGACATCTCTGACGGGTTAAGGGTCCGTCAGTAACCACCTGTCAGTGAAAGTTGGCGGTCTACCCGTCAGTAGAGATGAACTTTCACTGACGGGTGAAACCTGCCCGTCAATGAAAATGCTTGCAGCACTACCGGTCAGCATCCGGACTGCTCTTCCACTGACGGGTGCGTATTATGTGCCCGTCAGTGTTGATATCCTACACTGACGGGTATATATGTATTGCCCGTCAGTGGAAATACTTTTATGAGTTTTTTTAAAACAAAAACATATCTGAATATCACAATATATTAAGCATTTAATATCATAAATATTAAGCATTTAATATCACAAATATTAAGCACATATACCAATTAATATCACAAATATTAAGTGCACATATAAAAGCAAGTTTACAACGAATTAAACGGCAAACAAATGAATTTAACAATGTTTATTCTCACTAGCCCTACTAATCTACGTCTACGACGCTTGGCTAGTACTTGCAGGGCGGCAGTAAGTGGATAATTGGACTTCCGCATAGAAATCACCGCTTAGCCGGATGACTTCGGTGTTGATGACGTACACGAAGGTCTTCTGGATGCGGGCAAAATCCTTCCTCCAGTCGTACTTATCGTCGCCCAGGTCGTGTATGAAGTTATTGAACTGATCCTGGCTCCATTGCGGGTTGTGGGATATGACGAACGCGTCTATGTGAGCGCAGACGTAGTACCCACATGTAATGCTATTTTCCGGCTGTTGCCTGCAAGGGAAGTTGAATTTGTGGATCAGCTTCTTGCTCTTGCTTTCTGCTCCTCCTCCTCGCAAGTTGTATTCCCAAAAGGTGGTTTCCAGAACGTCCTTAATTGCTGAGTAGTCCCACTTGGCACATCTTTGGGAATCAAAATAGTATATCATTCTGGAAGGCTTGTGGATGACAATGAGGATCCAGTGGTCGCTGCGTAAAAAGTAACGAAGGAATATAAACAGATAGGGATACGTGCTTAAGAAAAGCAAATTAGGGATGGTAGTAAGTAACTTACGGAGGGTTGTAGGGCATGAGCATGTAATCCTTGTCCTTATGGAATATCAATGACTCGGTGATGGAATTTGTTAGGACCGGCGTCACTTCTCGTAGATAGTACTCGTTCATGACGACCGAATCTAGTATTACAAAGGCGCAGTTGGGCAGACGCCTAGACTCTTGGGCTTGGTAAAGCGCCCACAGCCTGAGAAGCATGGTGTCGAGCCGGAAGAGGTTGAACAAATTAAAGATATCTTCAAAATTGATGTCGAAGGTGTCATGATGACTATCCAGGAAGAAACCGAAATCTTTTGGCACCTCGACCTTAAAGTGTAGTTCATAATCGTCCCGATTCCGTGACCTCATCATGATCGTGTCATGGAGAAGTTTCATCTGTGCGGGCAACCTCTGCACCTCATCATCTGGGAGCAAGGGTTCGCCTGCCTCGTACACTAGTCGTCGATCATTCTTGACAGTTTTGGCAGATGTCTGGAAGGATAAGGCATTTTTCTTGCTCTCCTTGCTTGCCTCCTTCGCAGCGGTGCCGCCCCGTCTGTGTGCCCTTTTTCTTTTCCTCTCCGGCTCTGGAGAGGAGACCCTCTTGCCTCCTGTCAACGCTTCACCCACTGCGGCATTGAGCGTGCTTGGAGATAAGACCGTCTTTCCTGCTGCCTTCGGGTCATGGTGATGCTTGGAACGCTTTTCACGGGGCGGCGAGTCCGTCTTGGGTTGCTCCTCCTCCTGGGACGGAAGGATCGTCGTGTGTTGTTGCCCGGGAAGATCGTCATCCCGATCATCGAACGAAACTGGCGTATTGCACAGGCCGAGCGGAGATGGGCCGGCTCCGCTTGATGGAAAGGGGATGGCTGACGTATTAGGAGAGGACACCCCGGGGATAGTTATCTGGCTCTTCGGCCGCAGGATGTAGTACCCCTTGCAGTCTCCTAGCTTCGTGACATCCTCTTTAGGGGCGACAGGGACTGCGACGTCACTGAACTCGGTGATGACGCGGTCCACCTGCACCCTCGCCATGTGGGAAGGTATAGCGACGTTGTGGCATGTCGTGCCCCCTACTGTTGGGAATACTAAGGCATGCGCAACCGTCTTCTTCACGCCGGGCAAAGGGATAGTGAGGTGGCATTTCGTAGGCCCCTGCATAATAAAAGTACCCATTGTTATTCGCACTATGCTGTGAATTAGAGCCCTCATACAAGCGATTCATGGTGGCGAGGAAGCTTACAGCGATGTCTTCGACGGGACTTGGCGACTCGGGGGCGACGTCTGAGGCTGAGGCGCAGCTACTCCATCCAGCAGGATAGGAGCCCTGATATCCATGAGGATGCACAGGCGGACGAGATGCATCGCGGGTGGCGTTGTAGCTTCTGGACGCTAAAAATTCTTGCACCGCCAGCTTGCCAGCCTCCTGGGCTGCCCTTATCATCTCTTGCATAAGAGATGTTTGCCTTCTTCTCCTCCTCTGGCGGGCAGCCTCGCGGTCTTGAGGAAAGACTTCGTCTCATATAGCCCCGCTCCCGATCCCTCGGACACGCCCTGTCTTCTTCCTCGTTCTTAGAGCCCCCGAGGGATGGTCTTTCCACCTCTCACTCTAGACGAAGTCCTAGGAGCTCTCTGGCTGCTAGGACAGCTGCCTCTGCAAGGGAAACGACACGAGGTACGGGCCGTTAGCGTATTGGAAGCACAACAGTATATTTGAAGAAGACATTGCGTTTAGATCATACCAAACGTTTGGACACCGCCTGAAGCTCGGGGTCCATGATAATTGGTGACCCAGTGGCTGGGTTAGAAACAGTGTGCGCCCTCATCCAAATCTGGGTGCGTTCCTGCTCGATATCAGCGAAGGGAACCGGTTTGCCAGCCGCTATTAGCGCGGCGTCCTCTTTCGCCCAGATCAGTCTTTTCCTAGGGACACCTCGGCTACCAAGGTGGTGGGGGAATTTGTTCTTCACGCGCAGCTCCTTCGCCCGGCGGCTCTTTTCCTTGAATGCGTCACTCTTCTTGTCGGCAACGAACTCCTCCCAGTGTTCCAGTTCTATCTTCGGCCATTTAGTTTTCACTGCAGTTTCGAAATCGACGTGTAGCAGCTTCGCTGCTTCATATCGCTATGTCCTTAGCGTAGCACACATGATGCTGTCGGCTTTCCTCCGCACTCTTTCCTTGTCAGCCTCTGGGACAGCGTACTTATCCCACAGCTTGTCGAACAAGACCTTTTTCTGGGCGTCAGTCATTTTTTTGAAGTCCCCGCATGTGATCCTGACATGATCACGGACAATGCACCCACAGGTGTTACTGAACGACCTTGCAGCCTTCTCGGGACTTGCAGGAACACCTGTTACGCTGATTTGAGTGACCATGAATGTCTCGTTGGTCAGCTGGTTCCCTCCTCTAGGGTTGTACCGTCTCTTCGGCTTCGATGGTGCTGGCTCGGGCGCCGCCTCTTCTTCCGATCCTGATTCACTAGACCGAGAATCATCAAACGAGCCAGACGCACTCTCTTCATCTCGCGCCGAGGGAGGTGTTGGTGCTGAAGGTACGCTGGCCGGCTCGATGGCAGCTACACTGACCGGCTCGACGGCAGGTTCACTTGCCGGCTCAGGGGCTGTTTGATCGGTTCAGGGCGCGGCGTCAATCGGGGCCACCACATCTAGGGGCGCCACCCTGTCATCATCTACACGGGCTAGTTCCCGGGTTGGCGACGAGTCCATTTCCAATTAAGAAACTTAAAAAATGAAAACCCTGTATCAGAATAAACTCTATGTGTGGGAAAATGCATATTTCTTAATCCAGAACCACTCGTCGGGACAGTTGTGGGCTGCCTTGATTCTTAGAAGTTCTAGCGTGACTGACAGACATGTGTGCTTAGGATCGCACGTGGGATACAGCGGTTTTATCGAGTCTTCCATCAGTTTCGCAAACTTTGCGACCTCTCTTTCATCCTCGGGGTCTTCGACCACCTGGTCCGCCATGTGATTGTCCCTCAACATTTCAGCTAAATTGTTCCCCGCCTCTCCCGTCAAGTCATCCCTACATTCAGAGATATGGTCTTCATCTTCTTCTGCGTCTTCGTGTACGCCCTCTTCTTCTAAACATTCAGGACTAGCTAAAATTTTCGCCTCCTCACCGTGACTTGTCCAACATGAAACCTCAAGTCAACAAGTGTAGCTGCAACATGCCTCTCTCCCTGAACATTATCGTGTTCTTGCATCCACAACACGGACAACACATCTTGTTCGCACCCTTTTTCTCTCTATCTTCCTCGGCCACATCTAGAAACCCATTCAAAGTATCGAGAAAACTCCGTGTTGCCCTTTCGCCGTACATCCAACTTCGATCCATCGATCCCTACAACAACAAACTAATTGATTATATTCCAAATTAACAAAATAAACACAAATTTATTCTTTTCTTCCATGTACTACATCGTACCAAAGAGAGCTCACTAGCGCCGGCGTCAAGGATCGGATTCGAGATAACTCTGCCCCCGGAGCTATCTTCCACTAACGGGCGACCAAACGACCCGTCAGTGCAGACATGAGATTTACTGACGGGGCCTGGGAGCTCGCCCGTCAGTGGAGCTCGCCTGTCAGTGGAGAAGCAAAGTGCGTGTTCTCGGTCCACTTTTACTGACGGGTGCCCTAATCGCCCGTCAGTAGATGTTTGATTATTCACCCGGTGTATCACATTTACTGACAGGTGCTAGTTCGCCCGTCAGCGTTTAATATATTTAGCGACGGGCCCCATCGTGCCTGTCAGTGATGAGGTTGTAGCAGAAGTGTTTTTTGAGGTAGTGAGAAAGCCATCGATGGTCCCGGCCAGACCTCATGAGCTATGATTCGCAGGATTCTAAACACAGGAGTAGGTACGAAACAGAGAACCGAAAAACATAAGAATTTATACTTGTTTTTTTTCCTTGCGGGAAGATTTATACTTTTGTTATTTGTAGGACCAAAAAGTGGCCGGGTTGGATGCTTAAAATCCTTTGTATTCCTTTGATCATAGGAATTATACAGTAAACTGAATGAGTTCCATAGATTGTTTACTACATGATCGACTAGCCAGGGAGCCACGCTGAAGAGAGAATATGAATGACATTCTTATGTTGTTTTTCCGAAATTCCTTCGAGTCCAAAAGGGCCTAACTGATATTTAGCGTGGCCATGGAATACAACAGGTGCTAATCCAATGTCTAAAAGCCATCAAACTTCTCACTCCGTTTTGTTGTATATGTTCATGACCTCGCGAGTCAGATTAATATTTTTTCACGGAGCAATTCAAATGAGTATTTATTGAATATTCTCACTTTCAACTCCTAATTAAATGCTTCGGGTGAGATTTTGTATCATATTTTTCTTAGATTTAATGCTTCGTCTTGGTATGTACATATAATTCGTTGTGGATGCATATAGTGCAACGGAGGAGGCATGTTATTGGTGCTAGGGACTTAAAAGTCCCAAGTGCTTGGACGGGATCGATTCATATCCAAGGTTAAGTGCCGTCTAAAAGATCTTATTAGAACTTGTTTGGATATCTTTTAATCTGACTCAATCCCTTCGGATAGACAGAGAATTTGAACAAAAATCCTGCTTAGCAAAACAAACAAAAACGCCTAGGAAAAAAAATCCCTAAAGTATAAAAGTAGTACTTGTGAAATGATTTTGAACAAATCAATTCTTGCTTGGTGGAGTTATATTGCCATGGTTATATGAAGAATAGAAAGTAAACAACCATATAGTTAGGTCCGTACTCGAGAAAATGACACTACTACAGAACACACAATTACAGTCGGCCCAAAATTACTATCTCAGCCGGTTTACCTTCCCGCTATAGAGAAAGAGTGCTAATAATATGAATTATCTCAGCCGGTTTCAAAACCGACTGAGATAACAACTTCTCAGCCGGTTATAACAGAAAATTGACTGAGATATTATACTATCCCAGTCGGTTCCGAACGAAAAACCGACTGAAATAATATCATATCTCAGTCGGTTTCCCAGCCGAACCGACAGAAGAGTAAACTTTTGTAGTCGGTTTTTACACGGAAACCGACTGAGATAATAGCATATCTCAGTCGGTTTCCCCTGTTCAATAGGCAACGATGAAGGCTCATCTCAGCCGGTTAGAACAGAAAACCGACTGAGATATTATACTATCCCAGTCGGTTCCGAATGAGAAATCGACTGAGATAATATCATCAATCGGTTTTCCAGCCGAACCGACAGAAGAGTAAACTTTTGTAGTCAGTTTTTACACGGAAACCGACCGAGATAATATCATATCTCAGTCGGTTTCCCCTGTTCAACAGGCAACGATGAAGGCTCGTCTCAGTCGGTTCTAGGGAAACAACCGGTTGGGATATTCGTTCATACAGCAGGCAGAATATGAGTTTCTGCCTGCCCTGAAACAGAAAATGCAATTTATATTCCCATATTCTCATAATCCCCAGAACACATTTCACATCCAGCTTGAATTCATAATAGAGATTCATATTGACATCATATTTTAATTGACAACTAAACACAAATGAAAGTATATAGAAATTCAATATTTACACTACAACATCCATCACATGTCTTGAGAAATTTGCAATAGATTGAAATGCAAGTGACAACTAAACATCGATCATTTGATTCAAAACAATTGTTTTAGTCGTCGGATCCTCGTAGTAGAACTTGCCTTTTGGATCAATGATGCTATCAAGAAGGAAACGCGCCAAGTCTTCTCGAATCCTGGCTAGATCCGTTTTTGGCAATTCCGTCCGTGCAATAGTACCAACCTGTCGATATGAAAATCATACTGATGCTAGATAGAAGATGATTAAAACAAAATCGAAATGATAATTAGCATACCTCGGTAATTGAGAATTTGTGAGTGGAAGCTCGAGACATGAGAAGGTTCATGTGATGGCCAACATAGAAACCACACAAATTGCTAAAATTGGGTTGCTGGTGGCACTGCAAAGATATACATTCCCTCGGTATGTAGTTCCATAGAATTGATACCATGGAGTCTAAAAGTGTGCGATAGGATACATACCAGAAAGAAGAAGTGGTGGTACAACTTATGAGGGCCCCTGCATCATCCTTTTTTCCCACACGATTACAAAATATTTGGTACGCTCTGAAACGTGGAAGAAAAGCTGTAATTATACCAATGACCTATTACCATGGAATTTCATGAGGTAATTTATTTACCTATCGATCACTTTGCTGACCCTCTCAAGTCGGTCATGTTTTCGAGGTATGAATCCATATAATACACTTTCTTGATAGGGAGTAAATGATAATAATAAGGATCCAATGGGAGCTAAATGGTCATTAATCCAAAGTTAGTTGATGATGCACCGAAGGTGAGAAATGAACAAGTTCGAGACATTAACAAGTTTATAGCACTTACTTTTTGTTGAAGGGATAGATGATGAATTTCTTATGCTGGCTGGCCACTATGATATCGACGATGTAATTCTCGACAACCCTTTCCGCAGCATCCATGGATTGCTCGGAGGCAAGGTGCGGGTCGATGAATTCTATCGGTTCATTTGCTTCTCTCGCCTTGATATAAGCGAACCTACATATACACGAGGGATTCCGTATTTGTGACATGTGTAGGTATTATAGTAAATTAAATAGAGCATGATTATAAGCACTTACAGTGTGAAGCATCTCACGAGGCCCGCGTCCAAGGCGCTTAGGTTGTACATAAGGAACAAGTCCTCCCAAGTCACGGCAAACAGTCGAGCCTTATCATGGAGGAAGTGCTCATGTCCGAACCTGCCAATGATGTTATCGCTCCGCTGATGCTTGGGCTTCTTAAAATTGGTCAAGTAACGGTTGTGCAACGCAGCGCAAGCCCAGCCAAGTTCAGACATTATCTTTTTGTGATTCTTGACCATCGGCTTTCTAGGCTTGTATGTCGGGACAGTCGGAGCACTAGGCAGACTCCCTCCAGCTTCATATATCACGGCTATTTCTTCGAGGGTCATTTCTCGGCTAGCAGCTACCTTCATCAAGTCTTTTCTCTTGCCATGTTTTGGCGATGCCACATTGGGAGACCTCTTGGGTGATTCTTGTGTTGTCAGCTCAAGCTGTCTCGGTGACAGCGCCGCTACCACAAGAGGCGAGAACGTCAAAGGCTCCACTGGTTCATCTGATGGTCACGGTGAAACCTTCTTAGTCAGCCATGATGCATCGAGAGAGATGTTCTTCTTGGGCCACTGGATGAATGTCCCCTTGGCTTAACTTAGAGTTAAGATCTCATTGTTTGGTGGAATCGGGAGCTTCAGCTTGCTGAAAGTGTCGTTAACCCCATCGATGTTCACTTTTGCGTACAAAGGGTCTACGGGGACGTTATGTATCCTCTGCTCTCCCGTTGATGGGAACACTAACCCCCAAGTAGCATCCACAAGATCATCCATGCCCACCAACCTAACTTGAATCGTGCATCTCGTGGGAGTCTACGTAAAAAAGTTATTTCAGCCAACAGGCCACAAACAATCTTATGTGAAATAGGTAGAAGTTGTATCTTCCTGATGAGTCGGGAGGTCGATCGACGCGCAGCTATTGCGTCGAGCCACAGGGCTGGTAGCAACTGGCTGTTCTTGTCGTGGAGTTAGAATTCACTCTGCTCTTAAGTCCCGAAGTATCTCTTGCTTGAACTCTTCGCGTTTGCATTGTTTTTCAGTGGCTTTCTTCGCCTTTCTGCGTTCGCGCTTCGCCTCCAAAGCCTGGGAGAGTCCATACTTGTGGGGAACGAGGGAACCTACACCCCTCATGCAACCTGGGTGCTCGAGGCTTCCCAAGCCCTCTTCAAGTACATCTCCTACGAAGGTGCTAGCCTGGGATGACGCATCGAACTCCAGCTGCAAAAGCCAGAATCATTTGTTACTACAATTGGTATGACTGACAAGCTGTTAGTACGACTAAGGCCGGATTTATATCTCACAAAACATCTGTACACTTGTTCGTCAGCTGGGTTCTCAAATGCTGGGTCGCCTGAAGCTGATGTCGATGCAGATGCCCTAGCTCTAACCCAGGCTTTGGTCCTCGCATCCGCGATGTTCGCAAATCTGGGAGGGGCATCCGATTGCGATGCCTGCTCATCCTCCCTTTCCCATCTCTTCTTCATTCCCGCGTAGTCGGCAGTCCCTAGACGGTGCGGGTGCTTGTTTCTCTTAGAGAGCTCCCGGTTTTGTTCACTCTTCAGCTTGAATTCTTCCGTCGTCTTCATCCTGACGAACTTATTCCAAACCTCAGGAGTAATCATCGGCCACTTCCCGAAAGGCTCCACCTCGGCATACACGTACTCGTTGACGAGGACAGTCTACCAGTGCTTCCAAGCCTTGCACGCTGTCATCTTAGCAACTCACTCGATACGAGCTTTTCATTCTTCGGGGAAGATGAAATATCCCAAGATTTCCCCCGAAATCGTAGCGAGCTGGTCTGTTCCTACTCTCTTCCAACTTTCTAAAGTGATTGGGACCCGTTCTCTTGCTACGATCCTGCAGACCGTGCTGAACTTCCTCCTTACGTTCTCAGGCTTGTCTGGTGCCCCTGAGTTGTGCAAGTGCGTGACTGTGTACTTCGCATCCGGTCTTTTCGACCGTTTCCTTCCTTCTCCTCGACAGACCTTTTTCTTAGGCTCGGAGGTGCTGGTTGTGTCGCCGGACAGCCTAGGTGGCGACGGCGACCGAGAGTCGCTATTGTCCGGCGATCTTGGGATAATAGAGGAAAAGTATATAAACTCAAATGACAAAATATGCTCAAATATTCAGAACTTGGTAATTACTACGATTAGCAGAACAAGTATCTAATGTGTAAGTATTATTTCATAGAATTCTAACGATTACAATATATATTAACTTCTTATCAACTAGCTAAGTCCCAAATTCAGAACTCTCTAGTAAAAGAAAAGGATGGCTGGTAGAAACGGCTGGAGCACAGCTCCGACCATCGCGGCAAAGGTACAGAAAAGTCGTACTCAGGTAAATTAGGTCCAGTTTGAACTAAACTCGTCAGGTTCTCGCCTATAAGTTTAACAAAGCTACATAGTTTTTGCCTGGAATATTACTGGAGTTATATTCTAGCATACATCACCAAGATTTTTTTTCTTCTTCTAAAAAGAGCACCAGAAGCTAGTAGTAAAATGGTTAGGATTCAAGTTAAATGGTTTTAGAAAGTTCAAGATTTAAAATGAAATGTTTCATAGTTCAGGGTTTAGGTCGGACTAAGCATCATAGTTCAGGATTTAAAATAAATTGTTTTCAATGTATAATAATCTTGAAACACACAAAGTCTAACACTAAGGGGTCAATTGAAAGTTTGATTTCGTTATAGTGAATGCGCACAACTTAATTCTTCATTCATATGTATTATTAAACTAGATTAGCAAAACCATTTATCCAAAACGAAAAAATCTAGTACTGGTTGTAAGAAAAGATCAGGCGTCGACTATGGATGTTCTTTTGAAATACAACGAGAAGGAAAACTACTCCCTTCCACAAACCTGTCCTAACAAATTACAAACCAATTAAGTCCATTTTCAAGGGACATGATCTAGTTCTCTCGAGCATTCAAGCTGGACTCCTGGCTGCTAATTAAAAGTACCCAACATCACACAAGGCATATTGCCGGTTAGTATGGTGATGGTCAAAGAATATATTTTTGCACTAACCAACACTTACAATCCTTGCAACTAGTAATAAAATAGGTAAATTCATGGCACAAGTTTTCACCAAACAAACGGCAGCTTCTTAATTAGAAAATCTATATATTCATGAACTTTGCTACCATCCAAATTACTTTCACTTGACCCTTGCACAACTGATTTGCAAGTTCCATACATCTCCATCCATGGTGCTGTCTTTACTAGATGAAGTTGAGGGGAGTGAGCGTTGTACCTTGTGTGCTGGACCGGGGAGGAGATGGTGGCGGCTCGGGCGACGGAGACACCGGCTTGGGCCACATCGACGGCGGCCCGGGCGACGGAGGTGGCGGCGGCTCGGCGGCTTGGGGACTTCGTCTGGCGCGTTGGGGAGGCCATCTCAGAGGAGGGGCGGTGGTTGAGGCGTCTGGAGCAGCAGCGGTTAGAGGCGGCGGCGGGTCCTGCAAGAAAGACAGGAGTCGAAAACTTTGTGAAGTTCCAGAGGAGGGAGTAGCCGGTTAACTCAGAGAAACCGACTGAGATAATATACTACAGTCGGTTCGGTCAACAAAACCAACTGAGATAATATTCTATCTCAGTTGGTTCAGTCCACAGAACCGACTGGGACAATATACTATCTCAATCGGTTAAAAATGAGATAATATACTATCTCAGTCGGTTCAGGCAAGGAAACCGACTGAGACAATATACTATCTCAGTCGGTTCGGTAAGAGCGACCGACTAAGATAATGTACTATCTCAGTCGGTTTGGTCGCCTGAAACCGACTGTAATATGTTTACGCAGTCGGCTCTCAAGAGGAACCGACTGAGATAACAATACATGCTGCCTGCACTAAACCCTAAAGTTATTTTTTAGAATTCTAGTTGATGGCTTTTTAGTCAGTTATTTTCTTTGTAGATAAGTTATTTTTGTTGTATTTAAGTTATTTTAGTTGTAGTTAAGTTATTTTATTTGTATTTAAGTTATTTTATTTAGAGGTAAGTTATTTTCTTTGTAGATAAGTTATTTTTTGTATTTAAGTTATTTTAGTTGTAGTTAAGTTATTTTATTTATAGTTAAGTTATTTTCTTTGTAGATAAGTTATTTTAGATGTATTTAAGTTATTTTATTTGTATTTAAGTTATTTTATTTAGAGTTAAGTTATTTTATTTATACATAATTATTTTCTTTGTAGATACATTATTTTCTTTGTAGATAAGTTATTTTCTTCGTATTTACATTATTTTCTTTGTATTTAAGGTATTTTCATCGTATTAACGTCATAGAACACGTATGATTATTCTAAATCATAGGAAATAGTACCATATATCATTAATATCGGAAGTTATGTTACAAAATAATTCCTTCTTGATGATCACTTCATTTATAGGGAGCAGGATCATGCTACAATTCATCTTCGACCCTTGTTCCATCATCGGGGGCTGAAAACTCATCGATTTTGTTGTAATCTTCCTCATCCACCACATGTTCAACTCCGACAATACTCCTTTTTGAGGGCATTACTACGTGCCGCTTCTTGTTGGATGGATCGGTAATGTAGAAGACTTGATGAACTAGTTGAGCGAGGATGAAAGGTTCGTTTTTATACGCGATACGTTCAAGGTTCACGATGGTATGGCCTTTGTCATCAGGTATCACTTGTTTCTTATTGACCAAGCAGCAATGAAATAATGAGATTTTAAAATTTTTGCCGCCGTAGTCAAGCTCCCAAATCTCATCTATGTACCCGTAGTATAGTTGTTTCTTGCCATCTCTTTCGAGATCTTCTACATAGACACCGCTATTCTGCACCGTGTTTTTCATATCTTGTTCTTTAGTGTAAAAGGTGTATCTATTGATTCATACCCTTTTCATGTGATGACCGACCATGCTGGGCCTCTAGCTAAATATGACAATGCACCACTTGATGGGAGTTCACGGAATCGCTCTTTGAACCATTCATTGAACTCGTAATTGTGATGTTTTATGATTAAGTCATTTGTGCGAGTCAGATTTTGTTGACGTAGGATGTCCTTGTGTTCATTCATATAGGGCGAAACAATAGCCATGTGCTGCAAAACAGTTAAATGGGCTTGAGCATACTCAATCTGAACCGGATAGATCACTTTCCTTCCAATGGTCCCTACACCGAGCAGCCTACCCTCATGGCGGGATCGAGGCACGCCTACTGGTTGAAGATGAGACATGTAATTAACACAGAACTCAATGACCTCTTCTGCGATGATACTACCCTCAGGGTGAGATCGATTCCGAACATAGTGCTTCAGAATTCCCATATAGCGTTCGAATGGGTACCTGCTGCGAAGAAACACAGGGCCGCACATCCTTCCTTCGTGCAATAGGTGGACTATGAGATGAACCATGACATCAAAGAACAACGGAGGGAAAAACATCTCAAGCTCGCATAGAGTCTTCACCACCCCATCTTACAGACCATCTAGTTCTTCAAGGCTAATGACATTCATCCAAAATGTGTTAAAGAAACCACATAGCTTCGTGAGAGCCCGCCGCACATTTGGTGGAAGAATATTTCTAATTGCAACCGGGAGCATCTGTGTCATAAGCACATGGCAATCATGTGACTTCATGCCAATTAATTTTAGATCTTCCATGGAAACAAGTCTCTTGATGTTGGCGGAGTAGTCAGATGGAATCTTGCTACCATGCAAGCAATCATATAACTTAGTCTTCTCTGACTTAGAAAGGGTATAACAAGCAGGTGGAAGGAACGTCTTTCCATTTTCTGTTTTCTGCGGTCTTAACTCTGGTCGGATTTCAATATCTTCCATGTCTAGCCGTGCATTCAGACCATCTTTTGTTTTGTCAGGCATGTTCAATAAGAGACTCATTATGCTATCGCACACATTCTTCTCTACGTGCATCACATCGATGGTGTGACGGACTTCTAGATGCTTCTAGTAAGGGAGGTCCTAGAATATTGACCTCTTCTTCCAGATGAGCTTCTCAACGGGCTTCATTTTTTTCGTTGTACCTCACCTTTTAAATATCCCCTTTCCAAGCACGACTTTCAGGTCTTTAACCTGATCGTGGATCTCGGTGCCGCTAAAAATATGTGGAGCTGAGCCTTTCTCGACGATTCCATCGAATTCGTGTCTCATCCTACGGTAACGGTGATCCCTTGTAAGGAACCTACGATGACGCATGTACACCATTTTCTTAGAGTGTTTTAGCTACCTGCTTGCTGTATCAACAAGGCATTGAACACATGCATTGCTCCCTTTAATAGTTTGCCCCGAACAGTTACCATTGGTTGGATAATCATTGATGGTAATGAACAACATGCAGCGTAACGTGAAGTTTTCCTTTAGGTGTACGTCCCATAACCTTACGCCTTCATCCAAAGAAGTTTGAAATCATCCACTAATGGGGCAAAGTACACATCAATGTTGTTACCGGGTTGTTTCGGACCTTGGATAAGTATTGCCATCATGATGTACTTCCTTTTCATACACAACCAAGGTGGAAGGTTATACATGCATAGATTCACGGGTCAAGTGCTGTGTCGGCTACTCATGTTGCCGAATGGGTTCATTCCATCAGTGCTCAGCCCGAACCTTACATTACTCGCCTCTTCACCGAACATAGCATACCTCCTGTCAATATTTCTCCACTATAAAGAATCTGCTGGGTGTCTCAACATTCCATCATCTGTATGCTCATCTGCGTGCCAACGCATCAGTTTGGCCTCCTTCGGATTCGTAAATAAGTGCTTCAAACGGGAAATTATGGGCAAGTACTAGGCAACCTTAACAGGAGACCCTTCCTCACCTCTATGCTTTCCCCGACATTATCACCGTCGATCTTACGCTTATATCGCGAAGCTTTGCACACTGGACATGCCCGCAAATTCACGTACTCTTTACGGTACAGGATACAGTCATTCCTACAAGCATGTATTTACTCTACCTCCATTCCCAAAGGGCAAAGAACCTTCTTAGCTCTGTATGTAGTTTTCGGCATCTGGTTTCCCTTTGGAAGCATGTCCCGTAACAATGTTAGGAGCTACGAGAAGCTCTTATCGGTCTATCCGCTGCTAGCCTTTAGTTTTAGCAGTTCCAAAATGCCCAATAACTTTGTGAACTTGCAACCAGGGTACATTGGTTTCTCCAAGTCTTCCAATAAGCAGATAAATTTCCTGTACTCCCGATCATTCTCACAGTTTTCTTCGACATCTCGGATCATCTGATCTAACTCGTTGTCTTCATGCGACGACGTGTCATCTTGCGACGCGTCCTCTTGTGACTACGTCATCACGTGTCTGCTCAAGAGGTGTGCTATTGACAGTATTAGCCACGTCGTTACCTTCATCCGTGTTTGCCAGACCTTCCTCTACAATCTGATCTTCACCGTGGCTGGTCCAACATGCATATCCCTTCATGAATCCTGTCCTGATCAAATGTGCTTGTATCTGTGCAAGGTTTGTGAAGCTCTTCAAATTTTCACAATGACATCATGGACAGTTGATCCACGTCTCCCCTGTGTTCAAACTATACTATTCGGCTACTTGTAAGAATGTCGAGACGCCTTCGATGTACTCATTGCTAGCACGATTCTCAGCGTATATCCACCGTCGATCCATCTATAACAACATGCAAATTTTATTAAATTGAGCAAGAACTATCAAAATATTATGTGCCACAAAATTCTATGAAAATTACCATAAAATTTGGCAACACCACTCCAACCAACATATATCAAGTGTACCAAACAATGGACATCTGCATTCAAGGCTCAGCTGGCAACTTCGGATATCATTTATGGATGTCGAACAGCATCATCTGAGTCAGTTCCAGCGAAACAACCATCTCAAAGTTATTTCAGCCGGTTGGGAAAAGGGAACCGCCTGTAAAAGTTCACTTACCTTAGCCGGTTTTATTGGTCCAACCGACTGTAATACTATCACAGTCGGTTTTCCACTCTGAACCGGCTGAGGTTAGATATTATCTTAGCCTGTTCATTCTTTTCAGTCGGTTTTTTCACACCAACCGACTGAGACTTGAGTTCTTATTGTCAGTTTTACTTGCATCGGCTGAGATCTGGGGTCCAGGAAACCCAGTTTTGTAGTAGTGTGAAGGCTTAGTGCGAAATCTGCAATTAGACCTTAGGTCAAGAAAAACCAATTAAAAAATAAGTTTTTTGTCCATTTATTATACCAGTAATACAATTTTCTTTCGAAACTACATCATGCTAAAAACAGAACTCCTAACTACTGATATGTCCCTCCTCCTAGCATTCCTTGATATAAATACTCAATTAGATTTTTACGAAAAAGTCTTCTCCAAAACACTCCAATCCACTAAGTCATCATTCTAAAACAACATTTTGATTGATGTGAGATGCTGACCATGCGATGGAGGCGCATGTGGCTATGATTGCTGTGCTCGGCTCCCAAGCGGCGAAGGCGCAACACTAGTATTTGGCAGTGTCCGATCTCCAGCTCCAATCAATGCATAGGGAACGAAAGAAGAACACAAGTGATAATTGAGAAGAAAACACCCAGTAAATCGATGAGAGTGAAGGGTATCAATTCATTGCCACAGACTGATTTCTCAAATCGCTAGGAAATAAGCTATGAGGAGGACAATCGGTGTGAGTGTTTTTTTTCTTTTTGACATAACAATCGGTGTGATTTAATTTCACATGGACTTCTAGGGTTGTGTCTCGTGGCTGGAAAAAGGAACTTGATGATCATGCTATACTACAAATTCGGCTTAACCAGCTTGTACAAACATTTCTAATCGTGCATGTTTGTTGTGATTACTTTTTTGGAAGTGATTACTAATTAGTGATAACTTAGTTGTTTTCAACTAAGATTAAGCATAATTAGTGGTAATTAGTTATTGTCGTTTAACTATAATTAGAGTTGTGGATAATTCAAGACATTAAAGACTAATATTTATAAAAAATGTTAAGCTATACATAATTATGCATATTATTCAAACAATTAAACTATATCTTCAACCATCCTAGATCGATATAGGCAACCACACACTCGTAACATCATGTACACCTTGTCAACCAACCTACTTGAATCATCTCATCTAGGATCAAATTCTCAAAAAAAGAAAAGAAAATCTCATCTAGGACCAATCTGGGACCATGCCATCCAAGTTAATCATCCCATCCAGATTCAACCTCATCCAAACAAACCAAAACACAGCTTGTCCACCTGATCTAGCATTATAATCTACGCAATCTGTAAATTCCTGCATTGCCAGTATAAAGTATATATAATTATATATTGTAGCAATTAAAACAAATCGACACCAACAATTCTCTCTTTGTAGAAGAGTTTCTGCTATAATTTAACAAAATTGTCACTTCTTCTCACTCCTACCTGTAGGATGAGCACTACTTGTAATGGGAAGTAATAGTAAAGCATATAGGAAGTAACTATAGAGTACTGATGTGCTCTTTAGTTTTATGGAGCACCTACATCTTATTTTATTTACAAATAAGTTTATAATTTTTGTTATAACTGCAGTAATAATTTTAATTATTTTCATGTAATTCAAGAAATCAGGAAAACACAATAAAAGTAAAGCTACAATCTAGATTTTATCACATTGTCACCTAAAGGATATGAATATACCGGCAATTATGCTAATAAGTATCAACATAAGTTTGATTATTATTTGTTTGTGAGTTTACATAGAGTACAAAACTTGCCATCCTTAGGATGCTAAATTTGCCATCTACAGTTTACCAATACCACTATTTTGGTGAATTTTAGGATAAGTTCAAAAATTACCACGAATTGTAGCCTATGTACGATCTTTTGTCTTAACAAATTGCAAATCTAAAATTTGAAAGTTATCATCTTGATTATGAATTATAAGCATGTGAGATTAGTTTCAACAAATTGTCAACCTAAACATTCTAAAGTACCCTTATTTACACACTTAAGTTACCATCTCTGGTTTTAACAAAGTATTAACTTGAGTTCAAGATTTACACAAGTTGCACCACTTTGAACAAATTACCATCCTAAAGTTAGCAACCATCTGTTTGTCAATTTGAAAAAAAGTGTTCAAAAAAGTATGAGAAAAAAACATAGGTACCATGCAATATGAGAGAGTAAATCATGTGTTTTGATTAGGAGAATGTAATTCTACCCAAATTAAAGAGCAGCTAGTTCTCTTTGTCACTTGACTTGTCTAAACAACCAATGAAATAAACTTATGGGCGTATCTCCCTATCATGGGATGAGGCCCACTATGTCTTATAAATGAACTCAAGCACTCCTGTCCGTTTCAGCAGGCACGGATGATGTGATGCTACGAACCAGATGCATTGTCCCTTTGGTAACATCATCTAGCGGACCCTATATTGCCTCCTCGTGAAAGGATGGTTGAGGTAATGAAGTGAATTCGACCGATGAGTTCTTCATGTGGTCAGATAGATGAACACGTGCCTGGGTCAACTACTACAAACACATGTACCATCTTTGATCAGTTACTCACACCTAGGGGTGAAAATGGAGCTGAATCAGTCGGAAATGAGCTCTATCATATTTCTTTTTTTAACTATTTACTAGAAGCGGAAACAAATTCGGAAACCCCGCATATGAAAACAAATAAGAATTTGGACCTAATACGGAGTGAACATGGAATGAAAGCAAAAATTTGTCGGAATGCAGTTTATTTGGTATTTTCTATAGTTTATTTGATTTTTTTGTGTCTCTAAATTAAGAATAATTTATTTTACCCTAAATTCTGAATTGTTCAAATCCCTTCTCGCCCATTTATCCCTCTCCTCTCTAATCCAGTATTTCCAAAGCCCTCTCCTCTCTTCCTGCCCTTCTCGTCTTCTCTTTTTTGAATAGCCTCATGGGCTGAAAACTTGCCTCAAGCCCAACCTCTATAATACATAAATTCCGAATTACGGGTTTTCAGAAATTTTAGTTTCGTTTCCATTTCTGATAGAAGTTTTCCGTTTCCATTTTTGTTTTTGTTTCAATACTTTCTGAAAATTTCTGTTTCTGGATCTCTTTGTTTCCGTTTTGCTCCAGAATTCCAAAAAATTTCAATCTGTTTTCACCCCTACTCGCACCGAAGATTTTACCGGACTTTAAACTGTCATATCTTAAGTCTTAGCTCATATTTGGATGACCAGGGTTTATCAGACATGCCCAGCCAACTGATGCAAGCCACAACCTACATCAAAGATCTATGGGAGAGAGTTGAAAGACTAAAGCAAAGGAGAGATGATTTCTATTCAAAAATCCAACGAATGACCAGGTGCAGCTATAGCAACGCCACAAACACAGCGGTGCTGGGATCATGCGATCCTCAGGATGTTAGGGTACAATTTAGTGGAGCGACACATTTCGACGTGAATGTGATGATGAGCTCCGATAAATATGTCGAATTGTACAAGGTGATCCACACGATGGAGCAAGATCAACACGTCGAGATCATCCAAGCGAGTTCATGCTTGGTTGATGATGGCAAGATTGCTCACACGATCAAGTGCAGGGTATATATAACTCCATCTTCAGCAAACATGCATGCTTTCAGTTCAGTTACTAATTTCTTTCCTGCACATGACATCATCTTCCCTGTGCATATATAATCTACAGGCAAGAAGCTCTGAGGTTGTCTTGGATGCATCTATGGTGGCAACAAGACTTAGAAGGTTGTTGACGGTATCACATGCAAAACCTCGAGGCCTTGGTGCTTAAAGTTGTAAGCACTAGGGTCAATTGAAAGCTCTGCGGGGTGGTGGTTGTGTCTAGTTTTTTTAAACGTAAACTGCATCTTGCTTCATTATTACACCATACAATTTGCACCAATACTTCTAAAATTACAGCCCTTTGCAAGTCGAACCGATGTCCTTCATTACAAAGACATTTGAAATTTGAAGGAAGCAGCTTCTATCTGTATGCCACATGCAGTGCCCTTGACAAATTGAACTTCTCATCAATGGATGGATGCTCTAGCTAATAGGAAGACAAAGGATACAAAAATGGCTTATGCTAGTATGGTGAAGCAAGCACATGTTACTAATTAACCTCCAAAAAGCCAGAAGCATGCTGTCCACGAGACATCTGAATGAGTGAACATTGGATCTCCAATTGATAGACTACGTTCGCTGAAGTGTTGGTTTCTGGTAAATCAATCGCCATAGAAAACTTTGATGCTTCCATCAAAGTATTGCAAAAAGTCCAATCGAAGGCGATGAATGCACCATCTGCTTGCTAGAACATGTACCATTAGAGTACATTTAGGCCTTTCATCATCAGTGTGCTCAGGCTTCCCAACTGAAATATGAATGTATCCTTTCAGTTCTTTCTTGTCATAGTGGCGGATCATTAGTCCCATCTTTGCAAGGTCTTCCTGGAACAGTTTTCCAACAAATTTAAGTGAATCACCATGTGGAATTTCTGCAACGCTAATGAACTATGTAATGGGTAATTGTAAAGTTGCCAACAAAGTCACGTGCTTACGTCCCGACTCTTTGCCGATTTTACCTAACGAGACTTACTGAAGCACCATTCAAAATATCAAATATATACTGGTCTCCTAATAAGGAATCATGTATCTTTCTCAAGTAATCCCTAATATTGTCATGTTTCACACTCTTCCCTCCATTTATTCTCTTCCTTTCAAGCCAGACAAGGCTCATGGTTAACGTCGGAGGTAGTTCGTTATGATTCATGAAAGCCATATATAGCTAATACATATTTGAATGAAGGTAACTACCATATGATCCGTATATAGCTAAATTTTCAACACCGTTTTACCTGTCTAGCCCCGACTGGCTATCAGAAAAGGAACACTCGGATAGGCGGTCAAAAATATGAATAAACATCACCTGGTTTTGTGTGTACAGTTTGAAAGGAAACTAAGCGATCGTTCGTGCTGCCCCCTTGGCCTTGGGCTCCTCCGTGACACCTTATCACCTAATGGATTTCATTTCTAGCTTGTCTAGATGTACATGCTAGGTAGAGGTACCTGGAGTGGCTCAACACCGGTGATCCCATAATATGGGTGCTGGTCTTTTGGATGAAGGGATGTGAAGTCGCGGGGTTGCACCGATAGCCTTGCAGGTGACACGAATGATATCTATATGTTCTTTACCTTTGGTACTTAGATATAGAACCATCCTCCATGGCTAGCTTGAACGAACCGGGGCGAGTGGACTCGACAACCCTGTAGGGACTCTCTCATTTCAAGGATAGCTTGTTGCTATTGCTCTGGTTATGAACGAGTCATAGGACCAGATCTTTGACTCGGGGGGTGCGTTCCCTGACGTTCTGGTCATGGTAGCATCGGAGTGATTTTTGGTACTTGGCTGATCTTATCAATGATTGAGTCCTCTTTTCCTCGAGGTTGTTGAAGTCATCCTCTCTTCGGTGAGATTCATCCTTGTCAGCGAATAGTTCAACCCGAGGAGATCAGAGCTTTAGTTCATAGGGAAGCATGGCTTCGGACCTGTAGACTAGAAAAAATGGTGTTTCACTCATCGCCCAACTAGCATTTGTTCAGAGTGCCCATAGCACGGATGGCAACTTGGAGACCCATGCTTTGGAGTGAGTGGATAGGCAGTTGAGGACGCGGGTCTACCTTTTGAGTACGAGTCCATTGGCTCGTTCGACCTATTAGTTGCTCTACGGATGGGCTACAGATGCAAAGTAGATCTTGATGTTGAGCTCCTTGCAGTACTCTATGAATGCCATGTTGGAGAACTGCGTACCATTGTCGGTGATGATCCTACTCAAAACACCGAATCGGGAGACGATATTTTTCATGATGAATCGTTTGGCGACTTCCAAGGTGATCTTTTCAACTGATTTAGTCTCGATCCACTTGGTGAAAGTACCAATAGCAACGAAGAGGAACTTGGAGCCCCCCGGATGAGACAAGGGCCCAAAATATCCAGCTCCCATGTCGCGAATGGCCACGACAAAGTATTGTCTGTAGAGCTTGAGCGGGTTGGTGAACGTGCTTGCTATGAAATTGGCACTGATAGCTACAGCTAACCATCTCCCTTACCTCATGGAGAGCCGTATGCCAGTAGAAACCTTGTGTGAAGGCCTTTCCAACCAGGGTTCAGAAGAAAGCATGTGCTCCACACAACCTGCCTACCCCCTCTCTACAGATCTCCTCGAGTAGTTTGATACCCTGCTTCCGAGAGATGCACCGCATGAGCACTCGTGAGCACCTCTGTGGTAGAGAGTGCCGTCGGCCAGGGAATACATCTTGGCCCTATGGGAAATCTGCTCGGATAGTGCCTCGTCCTCAGGTGTAACTAGATTTTGAAGGTACTGGTGGATGGGATCCATCCACGATTCTTCTCGATCAAGCGGAGCTATGAGTTCCCCCACGACTCCTTGTGGAACGTCAATGCCTGGTGATGTCCTGACTCCTTCGGCTGCATCGTCTACGGATGTCGTGGTATTCACAATGTCATTTATCGAGGTCGTGGATAGCGTCGAGATCTTTTCGATAAAGATCTCGGGTGGACATGGAGATCATGAGGATGCTAGTCAAGCCAAATTATCAGTTAGGTAGTTATCCTTTCTCAGGATGTATCTGACCTCAAGTCCGATGAATTTCTTTTCCACCTTCCTCACATCCAAATGGTAAGTCACCATGGTCCAAACCAAGGTTTAATAGTCCTTGCCAACTTACTTCACCACTAGCTGCGAGTCCCCACTCGTGAGTAGGCGGCAAATGCCAAGCGCAGAAGCTACTCGAAGTCCAACGAGCAAACCTTCATACTCAGCCACGTTATTTGTGGCAGGGAAGTCAATCTACAATACATATTGCAGGTGTTCTCCAGTCAGGGAAATGAGTAAAATCCTAACCCCTGAGCCTTGAAGCATGAGCGATCCATCAAAGTGAAGGTTCCATACTTCTGTGTTTTTAACTTGGGTATTGTTGGGCTGCTCTAGCTCGGATCACTCAACGACGAAGCAGCGAGTACCTGTTACTTGATAGTAGTACACTGGTTGAAGCGGATGTCGAACTCTCCAAGTTCAACAGCCCACTTGGCGATTCAACTGATGGCATCTCTGTTGTAGAGGATGTCACCGAGTGAGAAGGTGGATGGTATGATGATCTTGTGAGCCTAAAAGTAGTGTCGTAACTTGCAAGAGACCATCAGTACTATGTAGAGTAACTTCTGTACTTGTGGGTAGCGCTCCTTTGGTCCGTGAAGGACTTTGCTGACGTAGTATACTGGTCACTGGACCTTCTCTCGCTTGTCAGGCTCTTCTTGTTCCACCACCAAAACTCCGCTCATGGCTCGCGATCCGGCTGCTATATAAAGCAAGAGTTCCTCCTCTGGGTTGAGAGCAACTAGCACAGGATGGGATGAAAGATAGCTTTTGAGACTTTGGAATGCGTTTTTTGATTTGTCTGACCAATTGAAACCATCATGTTGTCGTAGTAGCTTGAAGAAAGGAAGCCATTAGTCTTCGAAATGAGAGATAAATCGACTGAGTACAGCCATGCATCCGGTTAGCTTATGGACTTCTTGTATTGATCTAGGAGACTGCATATCCATGATGGCCCATATTTTTTGGGATTGGCCTCAATTCCTCGCTGTGGAACTAGGAATCCGAGTAGCTTGCTCGTGTCGGCTTCGAATGCGCACTTCTCCAGGTTAAGTATGATATGGTTCTTCCGCAGGTTGGTGAAGGTCTCGAGTAGATCAGTAAGGAGGTCGTCTTTCTTTTTTGATTTGACAACAAGGTTGACATAGGCTTCGAAGTTTCATTCGATCTGGTTATGCACGATGAGTTGCATTCCACGCTGATATATAGCACTAGCATTTTTTAGTTCAAAAGACATCTTTGTATAACAAAATACCCCAAAGGGGGTTACAAAGGAGTTTTCTCCTCATCCTCGGGACACATGTTTATCTGGTGGCAACCAGGGTATGCATCGAGAAGGTATAGATAGTCACATCCGGAGGTGGAGTCTACTATCTAATCTATTCTAGGTAGAAGAAAAAATCTTTCGGGCAGGCTTTGTTGAGGTCGGTGAAGTCCATGCACATGGGCCACTTTCCGATAGCCTTTCTAACCATGATTGGGTTGGCTAGCCACTCGGATGTTCGACTTCTCAGATGAACCCTATCTTTAAAAGCTTCTCGATCTCTACCTTGATGGCTTCTTTCTAGTCGGGAGCAAACTGTCAGAGTTTCTGTTTGACAGGTTTGGCATCGGGGGCAGATGACCAACCTGTGCTCGATCACCCCCTCGGGATTCTGGGCATATCAGATGGTTGCCATGCGAATAGCTCTGCATTTTCCCGAAGGAAGATGATGAGCTCGAGTCCTATTTCTGGCTCAAGTTGGAGCCGATCTAAATGGACTTGGATGGCTTTGTTGGGTCCATGGGTCTTCACGGCCACCTAAGATCTTGAATGCTTGATCTCCTTGTTAGTTTGGTGTTGTTCTGCCATGTCTAGGCTACGCTTGTCGCAATGCAGACCAGTCTGGGGGGGAGCCTTGAACCGTGATGACAACTTTGGGACCCAGGATCTTTACGAATTGGTAAGCATAATGTGTGGCAGCCATGAATTTAGCGAGGGTTGGTTGTCCTAAGATAGCATTGTAAGCTGTCTCGAAATTGACCACGTCAAACATAACCTTCTCTATTCAGAAATTATCGGGTTTCCCTAAGGTTACCGAGAGTGTAATTTGTCCAATCGGAGTAGCTGAGGATCCAGGCACGATACCGTGGAAGGCTTGAACAATTGGTTTGACTGAAGAATGAGGAATCTTCATGGAATCGAGTATTGGTGAAGAGTATGTTTAGGGAACTTCCTCTATCCAGGAGCACTCGAGAGACCTTGCAATCGTTGATGGTCAGTTCGACCATGATTGATAAATGACTCAGTCATATGAAGTTCTCGGGGAAATCGGCCTGGTCAAAAGAGATTTTGACTTTCGACCACTTGGCCGCCTGACGACTTGGTGGGATCGTGGCAAGCACCTCTTGGGCTACCATTTTGAATTGTCTCTTGGATTCATAAGAGTTAGAGTGTGGAGTACCTGGTTTTAAGGACCGGATAACCCTTGCGTTTACTATACTGGTCCCATGATCAATAGCCAGTACACATAAGTTAGTTTGAATATCATTGGCATACACGTATAAAATATATTCATAAATAAACTAATCCTGATGGTCGGTTCCAAATACCTGTAGCCCAATGGCTAAGAGTCTACAATGGAAATCAAGCGATGGTGCTACCCATCGATATGCCTTACCCGACAGGAAACCGACTGGGTTTACACCCTAGCTTTCGTCGCATTTAGTCATCGGCTTTGTAGTATATCTCCTCTCGTTTGGTCATGTCAACAAGCCTGGTGAGTACATTGAATGTACTCACAAGCAATCAAGCAGGGAATAGCATAACGGCTTTGTCCATGCAAGGTTTTATTTCAAGGAAGACATTCTAGCCTAGGTTGCATATTGTGCAAAAAAGGTAATTTCTCATCAATAATGCAGTAATAGTTTGGAAAAACATTTTGAGCAAAATTCATCGATTGATAATCTTGATATGACGATAGCAATCAGCTATCACTTTCCACAGCTCCACAATGAGCTATCTCCCATGACCTCGTACCACCGCCGTGTGGCACAACCTTAGACATACTTCTGTGGCTCCCGCTACTAGCCCATAACTCTTACTGTACACTGCGAACACATCATGCCCACGTCCTTAAACCCATGGCCCAGCTTTTGAAACCAAAACATAGTCTAACAATGTGTAGCCTAACCAAGTTATGTCCATGACCGCATACACGGCTATTCGAATAGATTTTAACACTCTGCAGAGTTTGTATGGCTTTGCCCAAAAGATGTGGTTCTCCCTTGTTGCCAAGGCCTAATAAGTACACTTCATGAGGTGTACCGGCAGGGATATCACAACGAGACTCTTCCTCCATCTAGCCCTAATGACAAACCCTCCAGATGAGCCATTCTCACACTGCTTGTTGAACCACGGCACAATGCAGACCCACCTTTGTATCGAACAACTTTCTATGCTAGACCGCGAGAAGGCTCTCTGGACTCTTTGCACTTTCCACCTATTGCCTACGGGTTCGTATGTTAGCACCAAATAGAATATTTGGCCAAGTCCTTCCCATAAAGGACATGTGGAAGTATGATATAAATTTGGCCGAGTAGAACTTAGATTCGGTCCTTACTTGATCCGAGCAAGACTCTGAATTAATCCCAAGTCACACTAGATTGGATACTAACAATGCCACATAAGACATCCTCATTTTGACAACTTTCCTCCTAGATACCACCTTATATCTCTCACCCGGATTCAAATCAACTCTAGTTTGATTTAGGGTTTTGTCAGAAAAATCATTTTTTATCAAAAACCTTCCCCCTAGACAATGGAAACCTTCCTGAGGCTCCATCTTACACAAGAATAAATGCTTCATAACATATATCCAAACTTGATCCTTTTTTCCTTAGTGGGCACTAGCATAAGCTACCATACCCTAAGTTCTCGATGGCATTACGATACCGCTAGAGGGATTATTCCTAAGGCGACAAGGAAGGTATATCGATCACATGTAATAATAGGTCATAGTTATGTCTACCACAAAATAGTAGTCTTATCAATATAGCATGCAGGGTTCGCAATCAACATATGTAAGTTTGAACATAGAGGGTTCAACATGATCAAGGCGGGGATGCTTGCCTGGAAATATTGGCCTTTGTCTGAAGCTCGATCTTGATTCGGCAATGCGTTGGTTTCTTCTGGCGAGGTACCGCAACACTTTAACTACACGTCAGAAAGCATCGAATAAACAATGGTGCGAGGAAAAATCCAACTAAGAACCAAACATACACTCATTAATTCTTCAAGTACGTGTTCTGAACCTAGATGCTTGTTAGGATCTTTAAAGAGGCGGAAATGAATTACATAGCATGAAATAAGGGTTATCATAAAAATTAGAAACCCTACCTTATATGATTAATAGCATATTAGTACCTCAGATGTCCTTGGGTCTTGTGGTTCAGAGGGTCTATAGTCCTTAGAATGTCGTTAGAAAAATTTATTCAAAACCTTTTCAGATGCATATCGTAATAGGAATCCATTGTAACACCCATCTTAGTATATAAACAGGTTTCTATTTTGCTTCATGCATACATGGCATCATCCATGCACAACCCTTGCATAAACTTGAATATTAAAAAGGTATGTTTTATAGAATATGTACATATCTCATTTTTAAAACTCAAATTTTGCAAATTAACACCAAACAACTTATTTGGATAACTACCAAAACCCAAATGTATTTTGGGCTTATTTTCCAACAATAGCTTTATGTACAAGTTTTAGCTCTCTGTGTTCATCCGGAAGTTGGTCCGGAACCTCCGGGCGGAGCCTCCGGGGATCTAGGAATTTCTGGGTGGCCTCCGAGTTAACTTCCGGGTGAGTCCAGAGAGGGTTGAGCGAGAGTTGGCCAGCCGGAGGTTTGATCCGGAACCTCCGAGCTGAACCTCCGGGCTGTCCGGAAATTCCGGATGGTTTCCGAGCTATTTTCCGAGGGAGTCCAGAGAGCATGTAGGTGATCCCAGTGCAACCGGAGGTCCCATCCGGAGCCTCCGAGATGAACCTCCGGGTGAGCCCGGAATCCGGCTAGGCTCCGGATTGAATTCCGGGAGAGTACAGAGAAGGGAAATCGGTCTTTTTGTGAAGGCCGGAGGTTCACTCTGGAACCTCCGGGTGGTACGTCCGGACTGCCCGACTCCGGGTCATTTCCGGGCTACTTCGGGTGAGCACCCAGATGTCAGATCTCGGTTGCCACGTCGCCACCACCGTTTGGGGGCGGTGTGCGGTGGAGCCTCAGTGGAGAGCTCGCCGGCCTCTCTACAAAAGGCGCCAAGGGCCTCCTTCCCCTCTTTTTCTCCTCCCCGGTCAAATCTTCTCTTCTTTTTCTTCTTCCCGAGCTCCTCTTCTCCAGCCCGCGCCCTCTTCTCCAGCTCTGGCGCCAGCTCCGGCGAGCCAGCACCGCCTCTGCGGTGACCTTGCTCCTGTCCTCTCCCTTCCCTCCTTTCCTCCCCGAGCTCCCATTTCCTTTTTCCTCATCTCCTTTCTCTCCTCCTTGCTCAGGTCCAAGCCGAAGCCTCCCAGCTGCAGCTGTTCCGGACCATCCGGAGTTCCTCCGGGCTACTCCTTCTCAGTGAGGCAAGGGCAGGCAAAGGGTGGGTCTTTAGGGTGTGCTTAGTATTTTCTTATGCTATTTTGTGCAGGTTATATAATTGCTAGGATAATAGTGCTAGGAGCTAATGCCAAAGGCTATGTATTTGAAAATGCTAAATCTTTGTAACCTTAGTTCCAAAAATTATAACGGAATTTAAATCGAATCTAGGTAAATCCAACTTCTACTTTTCTAACTATATAAAGTCATTTCATGAATAAGGTAATTTAGATCATGCCTATTCCTCATGACTAACCATTTTCAACCCTAACATGAACTTGAACTCGATAAGCCATGCATATAATTGCTAGGATAGTTACTTTAATTCCTTAAGTTCAAAGTGAGGCATGTTTCTTATTACAAAACCCTAGCATTTCATGTCTAGCGTTTCCATCATGCATACATGCTGGAAACTCATTTCTTTTGTCATTTCCTTTCCGGTGTCTCGTGTTGCTTGCGACAGAGCCCGAAGAGGAAGAACCCCAACCTGTTGAGCTCACCCAAGTCTCCGAATCCTACGACCAAGGCAAGCCGAGCTTGTTGCATTCTTTTACTTTCCGTAATTACGTATATGTGTGAATGCTTGTTTGAATCGTATGTTGGAATTGAGCTCACTAGCATGCGTAGGGTGTATCGCTATGTTGAGAACTTCACTTATTACCCAATTAACTCAACCTATTAAGGTGAGATGTGAGAGCCGAGGGGGTGCACGGGAATAACGTTGGTATTGATTGGAGGTGAGGGCAACCTAGGAGTAAGTAGAGTTTTGTTGCCATACCAACCGAAGGTGATTTCCCGTGTCACTTTCCTATTAACGCATGGACGTTACCGAGAATCGATGCCGGGGTGTAGTTGAGATAAGTCTCAGGCCCTGGAGCCTTGCAAACTCCTGGGGATAATGCACTCACTATACTCAGGGTAGTCGTATTATCGGTAACAGTTCGAGAGATTGATTGAATTTGATACCGTGATGAATTTGTAATTTAAATGGGGTGTGGGCTACCCCGGTGTGATATTCCAATTATCTTGATCACTCTGGTATTCATGTGAATCCTGGAGTACACTTGTCTCTATCACTTATGCTTATGCCATGGGCTATGTCATAATGTTTATCGTGTATTGATTCAATGGAAATGCATCATGTTTAATTATTGTGGTAGTAAGCATGTGTAGGACATGGAATCAAGCACGAATAAGTCTTGCGAGTACTTTGTACTCACCTAAGATATTCCTAGACATTTGCAGGTGAGCCAACCGTTGCGGAGTTTTGTGATGAGGTTTAGCCTGATGGTTTCCTTGGTTCGCGTTCGACTTATGGGAATGGTTTGGCTTTTGTGCAGCGGTTGATGCACCGCTGCGGGGCTTTTATTTTGTTTCCGCTGCATTGTAAATATTTCAGTCTCGACTAAATTTACGGTTATCGCCGACTGATGTATCTTTAAAGTTCACTAAGTGGGCAGCTAGTTCTATTATCATATTGTAGAGTTTGGATGATATTTCTTGCTGTCCAACATATGCCCCCACCTCCTGTCTGTCATGCATGTATGTTGAATGGGGAGTGTGGATGGTTGCATATGGAGGAACTCGTTATTTTCTTTTGATTCAAGTGAAGTGCAAAGTGAATGTACGGTCCATTGCCAAAGTGAGTCATACGCGAAAGGCGTATGTGTTTGGAATCGTGATCCCTCAATCAGGCCGTGGTGATCCATACGCATTGCATCGTATGCTGGTCGCACGGGGCGGGGGTGGGCCATAATCCGTCGCAGGTAGCGGCTATGGTCACCGTCTTCACTAGTTGTGAATTCCTTGAATTGAATTAAAATGTCGGGTCCCTCACATCCATTTAAAAAATGTTGGAAAACATAGACCTCCTTATTATCCTAATGATCTTAATATAAAAGCATTTGGACCTCAAAGCTATACTGGCCAAAATGTGGTATATGATTTTAGATGATACTCGGAAAAAGAATCAGTTAATTCGGAAGAGGAGAGAGAAGATGGTGGGAAGGAAGAGGAGAAGGAAGGTGGAAGAAGCCTATGACAAGTGGACTCGGGGTCCACGGGTAGGGGAATGGGGCCGGTTGGGGCTGTGTTGACTAGGGAAAAAGGAAGGGTGGCCTTAGCAGAATTGGAGGTAAGGAATAGAAGCACAGTGTACACAGGAAGTTAATAGAGAAGGAAACATAGATAAAGCCTGGTCTTTTGCTGAATATAATATGCAGGGTTTGACTGAAAAATGGGTTCTTTTTATAAGAAGGATGTCCTTCAAATTTTTTGAAGATCTTTGGAGGACTAGAAATATAAGATTTTGAATAGTTTGAAGTATGGGCTTAAATGTAACTTTGCAATTGATTGATATTTTTGATAAGGGTAAAAATATCTAGGCATGGATTTGAGATATATGTCATAAAATATATCTCTCTTAATTTTCATTGATTTCTCTGGAAATTATTTCTAGGGTTTGCAGCTAAAGGTTTTAATTCTGTCGAGAACACAAATTTGCAATAGTTCGGAAATTTCCCACTACACCTAACCATATATCCCTACAAATTTTTAGGTATATCTTTAGAGAGGATGTAAAGCATGAAATAGGGATTTAGGGTTTTTGATTTTTGTTCGAAAGGGGAGGGCTTAGGTTTGTATATATGCGTATTTACGGATAGGCTTGGGTACATACATAGGTGAGTGACATGTGCACCACCTAGGGTTTCCGGGAGTGTCGAGGGAGAATGAGGGGAAGGTAGGATTTTAGAGTTCCCACTTGCTGGAAGAAAAGTGTCCGGGTTCAGAGTGTGTGTGCCCACATACACTTGGAAATTCAGCGTATATATAGTCGATATGTGGTGAATTGAGACATGGGAGGCCAAGGTGGGTTGGGGTTGGAGTGATTCTACTGATATACGCATATATATGCATAGGGTTGGTAGCAGAACAAACAGAGAGTGCCGAGGACGTTGGGAAAATGGATGGACGTTGTGGGAGAGTGAAAGGTGGCAATGGCATAAGGTTGGTTTCAGAGATATTTCCATAGAGGGAATACAATTCTGGGTGACTATGCATGCTGGTAGGGTTTGCATATCTTATATGCTAGGATTTTGGGAGAGGTTAGGGTTGCCATACGTTGCCGATGAGGTTGTTGTGAAAGGATGGTAGAAGTTTTAGCTTTGTATTATTTTTAAGATTTGGTCACACAACTCTTCGGCAAAAGTTTTAGTAAGGTCCACCTAGGTTAACATTTTTAGCACATATCTTTTTTGCAAACCCTAGTTTTCGGGTTATTAGAAATTATGGTGTTGCACAGAGCCCCCAAACATGTGGTCGACCCTCCTTTGCTCATTTTGGTAATGTATTTGGTCAAAGTCTTCGCCGGAGTTGGAATCCCGGCTCTAGCTTGTGACATGGGGGGCTTTTGCCTTGAGCTTCTCGGCCTCCGCCTGGACGTATTTCTCGAACACTTGGCATTAACGAAGGTCGTGTTTTTCGGTGTCATGGAAGTTAGACCAGACCTTGCCAGTACACTCTATGTTGACCTGTGGTTTACCCTTGCCTGAGGTGGCCTGGGATGCTTGTCGGGGAAGTTGCCATGAGTTCCTGTGTTTTTGACCTCTTCTCGTTACCCTCTTTAGAAGGTTTCTTCTTGCGCTTGTTTCTTGATGAGTTGTCATGGAACCCCGGCTGGGTTGCTCTATTCTTTGTTCTCGCTCTTCGATGAACTGAAGAGCCTTCTCAGCACTGGCTGCCTTATCAGTAAGATCACATCAGCTCCTTCACTGACTAAGGGATGGCTATAGTGACTTCTTCCGTACACCTTCAATTCTTACAACTTTGAACAAATTCCTGGATAACTTCCTAGTTAAGTACGGTAGGTATAGTGTTTTGGATGTTGCCGAATCATTGGATGAATTCATGCAAGATTTCTCCTTCTGTCTGGTAGAGTCAGAAGAGATCATCCATTTTCCCAGGACGTAGGTACATGCCCTAGAAATTTCACTAGAAGTGGCTGCAGAGTTGTTCCCATAAGTGGATCGATCCAGGTTATAGATTAGTGAGCTATGTCCAGGCTGGTCCCATGAGGGTAGTCAGAAGATAGTTTGCCATGACTTTCTTGTTTCCTCCTATGGCCTCAATGATTGTCATGTAAATCTACAAGAACTCGGCAGGGTCGGTAGTCCCATCATACTTCTCTATCGATCCTGGTTTGAACCAAGAAGGCCAAACGCCCCTCCTAAGCTTTGGGGAGAAAGCTTCATAGCCATGGACATCACCTTGGGTAGGCCTGCTGATCGGAGTGGGTGATCGGCCTCGACCTTGGTCACGGTCTTGTACGGTTGCAAGACCCGGAGATCAATTCGGGGGAGTCCGTGATCACGTTAGTTGGTTGAGGACATCACACAAGTCGGAGATGGGGTGTCCTCAAATTGGTGAGTTCCTATGACGACATGACTGTTCGGTATCCCGGGACACCGTTATCCCGAGGGGGAGGAGGTAGTGATCCTTCCCTAATTGTGAGGACTTCCCAAGGGTACCGCCCACTGGAAGTCGAGTCCAGATCTCCGGTAAGCTTCTTCAGCCATCCAGGTGGTCAGAACATGCTGGTGATAACCCTGACATAGGGCTCACGTTATTCATGCGATTACTCTGATGGTCATGAGATCTTAGATCGACCCCGTATGTCCTAGCATACTCATCCATCAAACAGCTCATATCGTTGTCGGACTCGTCATCAGGTGAGACATCGTCAAGATCAGCTTGATCGTTTCTCATCTCCTGATCAGTCGGAGGGGGTGAGGTTGTCGTAGAACCCTCATCCGAGAAGCCAGATCTTTCAATAGTTCTCGGTGGTGATGTCAATGGAAATTTGTTCATGTTGGCTGACAAGATCCCCACGATCGGCGCCATTTATCGAAGATTGGTAAATCGTCGATCACACGTAATACGTGGAAAATCAAGAGTGAGGGTAGGAATCTCGGGCCAGATAAATCTGCTTATGACAAGAGATTTTATACAAGTTTGGGCCTCCCGGAGGATAAAAACCCTATGTCCTGTGTCTTATATTGATCTCGAGATAAGATACGAGGGGATGTGGCTAATCTAGATTGGATTTGTAAGTAGTCGGAGGTGGATGTCAAGGCTGTTCTTCCCTTCTACTTGCTTGGAGGTCTTCAGGCTAAGCTTTTATCTATCCAATGTTGCTTCTGTTCAGGCTTGTCTTCTCTGCAAGGTCTTAGGGTCCTTATAAAGAGGGTATGCCATACCGGATACGGACTCATCTCTGAGTAGGACTCCCATCCTCTTTAAACATTGGGATATAATTTCTTGTTTAAAGAGCCTATGGGTGGTTTCCTTATCAGCTTAGAGTCCTTCTCCAAGGTACACATCGTCCCGGGTATCCAGGGTATACCGTGTTAATGGTCTCACATTATTGGTCTATAGAGAATCAAAGTTGATTTACCCTAGGTCTCCGTGTATTCGTATACGAATACTATCATCGTATACTATAGAGTTGCACTACTCATCATCAAAACCCAATAAAACTCCCGCCGCACATTAGTCTTAGCCGGGCCCGTTAACACTAGCGTTCCAGCCCGTCCACCATGACTAACAACCTTGAGGTCCTTGATACCACTTGGGCTCTGATACCGCTTGTTGTGCAATCCCAAGCTCGCTAAACACTAGCGTTCCAACCACCATTGCGCATTAGGCCCAATCATAGAATAACACAGACTTATAAGAGGTATTGGGTCCTCTCCCCCTAGAAGACTAGCCTAATAGGTGGAGCTTATAAGAGGTATTTAGCTTACCAATGTGGCATGTGTCTACAGGAAAGATAAATGGGAGTGGCAAAGTTGGTTGCAGAAATAGAAAATGCAGGTGCGGCAAAGAAGGTACCACATTGTTTTGCTCCTACGAGTTAAACATAGAATTTAATAATTAAAATTAAAATTTAGAAATAGGAGCGTTTTGCTGTCATAATAATTGGAATCATATGTTCTAGTCTAATTTGAATAGGTGAGAACATAACTAAACCAATTCTCTACTATCAGCAAAGAATTAGATGAAATTTGTGGGTCCCACAAGCTTGTGAGACCTATTTGTTCATCTAGGCCTACCAAAATACACAAAGCTTTTCCTTTGAATGTTTACTCATCTCTGGTAAGTATCAGTTGACTTCATACAAAATTTATTGTGTGACTACCTCCACAATAATGTGGGGCCAACCTACTCCCTCTTTTTTCAGCAACGTACTAACTTTATTGATTAAATAAAGATAGCACAACGTACTGAATAAACCGAAACAAATACGAACAACAGAGCCCCTTGATAAAAACAAAAGTTACATCGAGGTTTTTTGAAGTCGTTGTTTTTAGCTCCGCCTTTCACATAGCGGTGATTTTCCATGCCTCCAATGAAGAAATCACAGAAAACCAAACTTGCACAAGTCTGACTAACCTCAAGGTTTTGAAGAGTCGTATGAGCCATCCATTCCAAGAGGCCACCAACTCCCCTAAAGTTGTTAATATGCACAACATCGCTCTGATGAGAAGACCTTTTAGCCACTGACTATTGGTCATGAGAAGACCAAGGGTGTGGCCAGGTGATCCTTGCTCACATGGGGCTTTGCAACACCCATGTGGGGAGCACCGGGGGCACTCGATGGGGCTGTCAAATGACCAGTATCTCCTTTGTTTGAAATTGATTATGATATCTGATCTGAATAGTTGGTTCGTGGTGATCAGTTGATATTTCTCATGGTTAAAGAGAATGAATGTTGATGCTCAAGTTTCACTTGATTCTTGTGAATCGATTGTTGATATCCTGCTGTACTTGCTGAAGATGTAAATGTCGTGTGATGATTAGTTGGTTTAATTCATGTTAATGACATGCTACTTTTCATGTCAAAGCACTACTAATACTTGTGAGTACATTTGTACTCATTGGTAGTTGTTGTTGCATGCATAGGAAGAGGTGAACCCTCCCTCGACGAGTATTTTTAGGACAATGATGGTTACCTCGTTATCTATTGAACTTGTGGTTGTTGTTGGTTATTTTTGGATCCAATGGATACGAGCTTGTATTGAGGGATGAGTCTACATGTTTCCGTAGTTTATCTTGCTCGCTACTTATGACCTTCAGGTGTTTTGCTTCTTATGTATGTAACTGCCCAAACATAAGGAATGTGAACTAATTACCTTGTAAAATCTTCCTTTGGAGTTCGTGTAATGATACTCAAGTTGTTTATCACATCCCTCCACACACGGTGCGTGTATGTTTGAAGTGTATGAGGTGACGGTAGAGAAGTGACATTGGTCTTCTGTGCGAGTCTCATGATCACATTAGTTGAGTAACCCACTACCTAAGATGCAATTTCCAGCTAGGTAGGGTGTGGATACATCTGTCGGGCCTTTGGATGACCCACTAATTGTGCTTCGGCTAATTAGGCTAGGGTGTGGACACAAGTGACAAGCTCCTCTAAGTGATTGTGAATTTCGTCGCCGGAGATAGATGTTAAGTCTCTACATGGGTGTTTAGAATTATATTTGACTTGTCAAACGATGCCCATTTCTGACGGCTAGACCAACAGTGAGACATACGACCAGGTGGTCAGGTGGAGTTCTTATGCTGTGCTGGTTCGGTGTTGGACCACCTAACTGTGGATGCACATGCGGTAAGCATGTGTCCTGATTACATGGTTTCTCGGTCTTTGACGATACACCATTTCCTAAATCGAGTATGATTTCGGGCCCTGATAGCTTGGTATCAGAGCCGAGCTAACTATAGGTAACCCTTGCAGGTGGTCATTAAATTGGGGTTCAGTTTATGAAAATCATTTATGAAACTAAAAGTGAATTATGAAAACTATAAGTTGCCGTTTATTTTTTCCCCATCCAACTGTGAACTAATCTTGTCATGCAGTTTTGTTTTATCAAAGGTTTGACTACCCTTTCTTATCCTTCTTTTGTTCATCCTTCATGAGCTTGGCTTCTGTTGGATGCCGGAGTACTACGTGTACCCGTTTGGACCATGGCTTCAATATCTTCGAGTATCAAGTCCAGGTCTTCATCCACCCTCACCCTAGGGATCCAGTGGTGCAGCCATGTTTCTTTTGAGAGACATGGGATCACCACGGAGTCAGCTATCCAGGATGCAGCCTACGCCACAATCTGCCACCTTTGCTACGAGTTTCCAGGAATAGGGGAGACTCCACTCCGCTACTTCCCTTTGCGCGACCCTGACGGGATGGTTGCCCTGTACCCGAGCTTTGTACATGAGAGCAACCCCACAGTTACTTTCCTCGTGCGCTTGGTTCGCCTCCTCGACCTCGCCTACAGTGCCTCGGTTGATGAGAGGGAGAGGGTTTGCTGACGCCTTCGCCGCACCTTGTGGGAGTCTAGTTTCAACTACCAGACACCCCCCTGTACATCCTCGTCAGTCTAGGATCAAGCTAACAAACACAGGAGAAATGTGTATCATTGCATGAAATTTTAAAAATAATACAAATATTTGAATATAGTAAGCCACGCGGGTTACCATGTCATGTGACATTAATACAATCAGAGGAAACAACAGAATTGAAAGGCGGAGCGGCTCCATCTGTGCCACAAGTAGTTGACGGAGACCACGTGACCTTCTCTTCGGGATCATCGAAATAATCCTCGTCAACGTCTTCTTCAGCATAATCCTTTGCACACCACCACAACAAAACATGCTCGATGAGTACTTCGTGTACTCAGCGTGCCCCCTCGTAGGGAAACACCTAAACCAGTGTACATGAGGCTTCAAAGGAAGGCTTTATGGCCCTTTGCATAAAAGCAATTTTAGTTGAAAATATTAGGGTAAATTCGAAGAAATTACTTTGATTAAAACCAATTTTAATATGAGGGGTATTTTCAACATGTGAGGTCCACGACCAACATAGATGAGCAAGGACCGCCTTAGCTCGTCCGTAGGTTCCATCAGCAAAGGGGTAGAGGGAAGTAGCAAGGGGGAGAATGATAGGTCCTTTTCATCAAGAATGTGTCATGTGCTGTCCATAGTTGAGGACACAGCTAATCGATATGTTTAGCACTACAGAGTTTGTACACTTTACCCACATGACACAATCTTTTCTTGTTGCCACTAGTCATCGCCAGCGTAGTACACACCCATCGGTGTACCGGCAGAGAGATCGTGAAGGGGTCTTTTAGCTAGTCTCATCTTGATGTGACATGCCTACTAGGTTTCGACACGGAGGATCGTACACCCGCTTACCTTGCGTGGCCTCCATTTGTGCCAAGGTCCTCGTAGCTGTGTTTACCCTTCTGCGGTACGGCAATGTTGACACCAAGACTCAAATAACCTACTCAACTAAGCCAGTACCTATATAGCATGTGGTTGTATTGTTTTCACCATTCTCGGATTCAAGACTTCGGCCTTATTCGATACGGACGACTAATGGCTTCTTCACCTCATGAAGAACGACCATTGCACCTTCAACTCATGATTTAGCTGTCACCCCGCACCTTTTAGATGATAAGTTTCACCCACAGTAGAATAGGAAGAATAGAGAGAGGGAAATCAAAGGGTATCTAGCCCTAGCTCAATGAGCTCAACAACAAGTATCAATATCAAGGATCATCGATCCAAAGATCATTCCTCCGAAGAGGCAAATCAAAACATCCTAAGGATATATTTAAGCATGGCTAAGCATTTCTCTACTATATTCAGAATAAAAACTAATTAATCTATTCAGGGTATCAAGTAAACAGGGTGACAAGTGAAAAGGTAAAGGTGTGTCAATCGACATGCTAGCTCTGGAATAAAACTGCATATTTTTTTGTAATCAACAAAATATAATGACTTTCAGAAATATAGGATCAAATATGATCAAGAAAGTGGGGGCATGCCTTTGTGGTAGTTTTCCTCCTTTTTCACATGTAGCTAAAGCTGGATCTGTCTCTTCACTTCCTATCATCGTAATGTAAGGAGAGTAAAGCATTAAACAACAACTCCAAATAATAACATTCCAAGATGCAATATGAGAAAGAGGAACGGCGAAGGAAAGATGTGGGTCGAAGGAACGATGGCACGAAAGCATCATCACGGCGAAGATCGGAATAAGGTATAACACTAAAGAATCTTTAATTCAGGTCTTTTAAGACAAGGCCATAACCATATATACAAACAATATTATAATATTTCAGATTATAAAATAGCTAGTAGATTCTAGCATATTCATTAACATGAAACATACATGCTAAATCCATCGATAGTCTAACATACTAGTATACATGAAAAGGCAATAGCACATAGCAACAAGATAATGAGTGATCATTAATAGAAATAAGCATGACATAACCTAGCTTAACTCGTGATCATGCGATTAACATTTTAGAGGATAACATTAGCATATCACAACACTAATATTGCTCACACAACTAATTAGAACATATGACAAAGCTATAGAACCATATACTGTAACATATACACCAAGCACATGTACAACCTATGCATGCTAATTAAATTAAAATTAAGCTAAGTTTAGATATTATATAAATCTAATCTACTAGTACACATGATCAAGCGATAATACATAACACTAAAGCATTGACATAACCTAGCACGCTATTCTACACCACACAATAGCACCTACCATTTCTAGTGTATAAACTGCATCAAACAATTCGTATAAACCTTAAATCGTGTGAGCATGCTCATGTACACAAATTATAGATTAAATCTAATCATGCTATGCAATCTTGTAACCAGAGGTATCTTATATAACATGAATAGATCAAAGATCAAATCACCTTATTCAATTAATTTGAATTGGATCCATTCTAGTCAACATATGTTCATTAGAAATCATAATCTCATGGCAATATTAATCAAGCACAGACATACAACAATGGCACAGGGTATCACAACATGGTATGAGACTAACAATACGGGTGGTGGGTGATGTTCGCAATACAAAGGGGTCAGAACAGGATGTAGATCGGTTCTAGACGGACAAGAAGGTTTTGGATGCTGCTCGATGCTTGCTTAATGAAATCGTGATCCGCCAATTGGGTTAGAAACTAGACATACAGAGGCACAATCCTAGAAAAGGATTTTGGAAAATGCTTACCAAGTCAACGGTAAAAGGTTGGACAAGACAAACAAGATGCAGATTGAATTTGGAGGTACGTATATAGCACGTCGGAAAAGGATGCATTCCTGACAAACGGCTGCATGGATCAACAAGGAAATTTATAGAGCGGTTGATCGGAACCCAAGGCTCAAAAAGACTGAAGGGATTGTGGAAAGACTCAATGAATCAAAGGGAAAGAAGGTGATGATGCCGATCTTCTGTTCGCGTAGTCACGTATTGACCCGAACTATAGAACAAAGAAAAAGGATTTCCTATAGATTGGACCATTGGATTGTCTCTAAATTTTGTGGAGGTGATAATCATATTACTGAGCATGATCCCACCAAATGGATCTTGAAAAGGAGGACCAAGGCAACAAGGACGTTGTTCCCATCTAGATTCACGTGCAGACAAAACTGGATACAAATAACACATCAATGTTTGGAGCTTTGCCAGAGATTGCACCGTTTGATCTTCATAAAATTTTGGAGAGAGGTTACGCATCTTCTCACCAGAGGGATCTTCCAAAATGTTTCTGAAGCGACAGGAATTGAGAAAATAGTGGCAGTGCGTGTTGTTTGGAGACTGCACACGAACCAAAGGGAGAGGGCAGCGGGTTGGAAGGTTTGGAGGCTAGGATTTCGTGGAAAAGAGGTTTAGGGGAGTGAGGAAAAGAGAGGGGGAGTTGGTGGTATTTATAGGAGGATGAGGGGGAGGAGAACGGGCACCATGGGAAGGAGAAAAAGAAAAAAGTGATTTCCTTTTTGAAAAAACCAAAATAAAACTAAAAAACAACAGAGCGAGATTAAATATTGAACGAACTCCCAAAATTCTAAGTAATCCAGGATACATATACCAAATCGAAGAGCAAATCAAATTCAACTTATATTAATTCAAATTAACTCCGATTTAATTTGTAAAATTGGAATTAAGCTTTAATTAGTGAAAGATAATCCACAAAATTTTCGGGCCCTCATTTTTAGATAATTTTTTTAAAGCTCCAAAATTTGGTCTGATACAATTCTACCCCCTTAAAGGAATCTCGTCCTCAAGATTTGGGCTAAGTAGCAAATGGGTCGGGTGGTTTAGGTGTACCTTTGATAGGTTGCTCTGGCGAGGCTTAAGGACATGGCGATATTTTTCTTCGTCGAGAAGGAAACAATGATATCTTCTTTACTGATGTGCCTTAGGTGGTAATCGAGATTGTTCTTGATAACGAGCTCCTCTTGATCTTCTTCTTGAAGTTGGAGAGCCTCGATCTTGGTGTTTGGCTTCACAACAGCTTTGGTATTTTTGATTCCACCAAAGCGAATAACCTCCAGGGTAGACGTACTATGGGTCTTCAAGTGTTCAGACTCGTTGATGATATCGAGCCTCCAGCTTGCCAATAGGTCGAGGAACCATCAATCTTATTTTGCTCTTAGTACCATATATAGTGAATGGTCTGATCTGATGATGATGGTAATCCGATACTGTGGCCATTTAGTAGAGAATTCTTTGATGAATTGAAAGGATACCACAAGGAATCTCATTATCTTCCAAACTGCGAATATCTTCTAGCATCCCTACTGCAACCCTAACAGATCAAGATGCCTTATACTTCTGAAACTTATCACCAATTATCCGTAGGCATTACCTATTGAGCTCGATTATCTCCAGCAACATATATCATACTCAGCTCTAAAATCTTATTTCTTTGATCACTATCTACTACCACCCTTAAAGAAAATATTTGCGGGGGCCCACCAAAAATCTAAAACTTCATTTTTAGCAAAGCATAACATCACTTCACTTATTCATCACATATAATATTCAATGTTAAACCACCAACGTGTCCACCATTGCGCAACATTCTCCATTGAAAACCAATTCAATTTAGATACCTGAGCATAGCACCCAACAATTCTGTATACCACTGAGAACGGTGTTTCTAGATCCAAGTAATTGTCAAACATAAATTACAGGGTTCATCTCTGAAACCTTTGATATGCTCAAACACAACTGCAATCAATTTATCCTCCAACATTATCTTCACCAACCCAGAATATCTACATAACTTTCAACATTATCCATAAGCAATCTAGATGCTAGAATCCAATCAATTAAAATTTAGTAGCTACTTCTGTTATCCAAGAATCAATTTTCTCCAACATCACAATGATCAAGCCTCCAATATACTCTGGGATGAAACTTCCAATAATTCTCCAGATATAATCCAACCATTGATTCAGATGTAAATATAACGTCCCAAAATAAATTTGATAAATAATTCCCTTCAAGATCATAACACTACAAATTCAATTGAATATTCTCCATGATCAAGCTCCAATAATCCACCGATAATAATCCCACCATTTGCATCAATTGAATGTCCACCGAATAACTTATCGACAAACATCATTCTATATATAGTTCATCTTTCTTCATATGTAATCACAATGTGAATCCAATAAATTGGTATCACCTAGAGATCATCAATAATCCACACTTGACGGGTTCCCATCTTCGATCGGTGGGTTCCCATCTTCGATCGGTGGGTTTCCCATCCCCACCAACTTGGAGGGGTTTGAGGATGCTCCCTATCACGAGTGGTCTCCTCAGCGACAGTTCCTATGAAGCTGTCATCCCTTGCTTGATGGTCACCGTTGTATGTTAGGAAAACTGAACCACCAAGAATCTAATGTAATAGATTAGCTTGTGAAGACAGCTAAGTATGTACGGGTGTGCTGTCCACATCTAACGTCAGCCCATTTGGCATCGTTTTGTATCATGGGTTGAATCTAACCTTGTGTAATAGGTTAGCTTTTGGGAACAACTAAGCACGTCTATATGGCTGCAATCTTTTGGATTCAAACTGTAATGTTTATCTCACTCCATGGCGTTGTAAATTGCAGTCATGAATGTAAAAAATTTGTATGCTACTACTATGACTTGTGTAAATCCTTAGATTCCTTGCACTCATTTGATGTTCATTTTCTTGTCAAGATGTTTCTGAAATGATGTGATCCTCCATTGTTGCCCTCATGTGCATAAATCCATTCCAACGTATAAATCTTGTCCTTAACCTTGTCGTAACCTTCGTGTTGCAACAAGATGGCTTCTAACACCCTTGGAGACTTAGCCCAAACTATCGGAGAGGAGGTTCTCCCCCTCCACCGGAGTAGCCTACCATAGCGGAGTTGCTCTTGTAGATGGAGTGAAATTGGGTGGATCAGAACTGGATCTTGGAGCAGCTTCTTCGCAACCAGGCCGCAGGCGGCAGCCAAGCTCATGGTGGTCTGTTGGAGTTTCAGCGGACCAGCCCTCCGGTGTTTTCTCATTCTGAGGATCTACTGGACGTGGACAATTGGCTTCGCACCATTGAACGGCAGTTGCAGCTTGCCAATTGCTCTGAAGAGGAGAAGGTGACTTTCGCCACCCACCAGCTAGAAGGTACAGCAGCTGCTTGATGGGAGAATCACCTTGAAACGCAAGTGGAAGGTCATCAAGTGACATGGGCTGAATTTCACACTGCATTCCGCCGTCCTCATATCCCTGAAGGACTCCTGGACATTAAGAAGCATGAGTTTCTTGAGCTCACTCAAGGAAAGAGCTCCATCAAGGAGTACATGCCTCACTTCAATCGTCTCACCCGGTATACTGTAGATGAGATGCCCACTGACGGCAGTCGTCGTGGGAAATTCATGTGTGGGCTGAATAATGAGCTTCAGAAGGAGCTCACTCTCCATAACGTCCAAGACTTTGAAGATCTTGTGAACAAGTCCTTGGTGATGGAAGGCAAGCTTAGTACTCTATAGAAGTCTCGCAAGCGTGAGAGGGAGATTGCTAAGGCTTCCAGCAGGAACACCTAGAAGCCTCGCACCTGGTAGCCTCCTTCTCCATAGTTCTGAACTCCCTAGTTTCCTCTCCCACCCAGCTTTGCTACTCATCAGCCATAACAGAACATTCAGCAGTGCCAGAGTGGCAAGAATCAGCCTCCATGCCTGAATCCCAACTTGGCCGCTGTGACTTGCTACAATTGTGGGAATAAAGGGCACTACTCCAGCAGCTATCCTCGCCCCCGTTCCCCTGGTCCTTTTGCTCCCAAGCCTCAACCCGGTCCTTCCAACCAGAAGCAGAATGTTGGGAAACCATAGCAAGCTGGCCATGGTAGAGTGAACCATATCTCAGCTGAAGAAGCAGAGGCAGCGCCCGATGTGGTCTTGGGTACGCTCTTTGTTAACTCCCACCTGCCAAAGTACTGTTTGATTCAGGAGATTCGCATTCATTTATATCCAGCAAGTTTCCACTTTGTCATGGCATTCTATTTATATACATATCCCACATATTATTCAAATGCCTGGCTCGGAAATAAGGGCCGAGCACGAACGTGAGGGTGTTTCCATTAACAGTGGTGGAAAGATATTCTTAGCCACCGCCATGGCTCTTCTGTCTTCAAGCGTTGACCATATCCTTGGGATCAATTGGCTGTCAAAGCACCAAGCTATGATCAATTGTGCCTAGAAGTCCGTTATCCTAACTAGTAGCAATGGAGACAAAAAGGAGGTTATACCCAAGCTAACACGTAGTCATCTTTATGCCTTGAAAGCCACTCAGGCTCCCTGTATCTCCGAAGTTCTTGTGGTGTGCAAACTTCCAGACATGTTAGCAAGTGCCGGTATCTGGAAGATCAAGGAGAAGATGAAAAATGGAACTGCCACTTGTTTTGCTAAAGATGAGCATGGTGTTATGTGGTTTGGCGATCGCCATGTCATCCCAAGGACAAGGAACTGCAGGCCATCATTCTTCATGAAGCCCACAACACCCCTCTCACCATACATCCTAAAAGCACAAAGATGTACAAAGACCTTCGCCGATGATTCTAGTGGACTCGTATGAAGTAGGAAATCACAAAGTATGTCACTGAGCGTGATAACTTCGAGTCAAGGCTGAGTATCAGTGACCTGTAGGTCTCTTACAACCCCTTTCCATACCCAAATGAAAATAGGATGAGGTAGGTATGGACTTCATAGCTGGCTTGCCTAGGTCTCAAAAGGGAACGATGCCATATGGGTGATTGTGAATCATTTCTCCAAAGTGGCTCATTCCTTCCTATCAACACAACACATAAGTGAGTCAACTAACTGAGCTCTATATCTCCAAGATAGTCTGCCTCCATGGAGTCCTGAAATGAATAATCTTGGATCGGGGTCCTCAATTCACCAACCATTTTTGGCAAAGTCTACATGAGGCCATGGGGACCAAACTCTCTCTCAGTACAACTTATCACCCTCAGGCTAAGCACACTAGTTTAACATAGATTGTCATGTCACCTATTATCATTTCTTGCCGAGTAGCATGCTAGGACTTTGCTTGTCTACTAGTAAGGAGACACAACATCAGACTTCGTGTCCCTCTGAGTCACACCTTTCAAGTGCCTCCGTTGTTTCCAATTCAAGGTCAACCTCGCTCCTTGTTTCATCGGTGCTTTTCACATCCTTGCTAAGCCAGGTGCGGTGGCATATCAGCTTGAGTTGCCTTCATCCCTTGTCGATGTGCATAATATCTTCCATGTTGAATGAGCATCTAGGCCCCTAAATAGTTTTGATAGTTAATGGCAACCCAGACTGGAATCTAATATTTACAATGAGTGTAAACTGGATGAATAGGTTCCAGGAAGAGGATTCATTCATGAAAGGATGACCACCCAAAAGTACAAAGGTGGTTTCCGAGGACAAGGAGATAGCTGCGCTAGGCAGTTGTGCCACAGCTGTGAAGAAGCCGATGCTGTGCAAGGAGTTGTAGGCAAGGTGATGGCGGCTTGATGCATCAAGGGCCATGACTACAGTTGGTGGAAGCTGAAGCCTAAGTTTGCTAGTTTTCTTGGGTCCTTAGGAAACACCTGTACTATCAAGAGGGATGAAGAAGCAATGACTTTTTGGAAGTGCTAATGCTCAATGCTACCGGTGTCACCGGTGTCTGTCACCGGTGACCCACTTAATCCTACGTGGCATGAATGTAACGGTCAGGTGCCTGTGGATCCTATATATAGGGGACCAGGGGAGGTTTTAGACCTCAACCTTTGCCAAACCTCTGCAATCCTTTTCAACCGTTGCAAACCTCTTTTCTCCTGAACAGAAGCAAACCTTCCTAAGTCTTAGTTCAAGAGAGAGTTAGAGCTTTGAGTAGAGCACTGGTTCCTCCAAGAGTTGTTGTTGCAGATTCTTTCTTGGAGTGTCTACTCCTAGACAGGTGTAGGAGTTGCTATGACCACCCAAGGTTCTGTGGGCTAGTACAGTAGTCTGTGAAGGTGATCTAAAGTCTACCTGCTGCAAGGCGAAAAGACTTCCACAAGCAAGAGAAAGAGACCTGAAAACTCAGGTACTCGAAGAACAAGCGCGCTTCAGTGCTGACTATCTCTTCGGAGTAGTCTCTCCAATGGAGACATACCTCTCTGAAAAGAGTGGGAACTTCGGTGAAAAATCCCTTGTCTCTTTGAGTATTTTTTATTCTACACTTACTTGCTCATCTGGTTGCATGCTTGTTGTTTCTATAATATATAAATAATCTTGCTGTGATCTTTACTCTTTGCCTGTGTTAGCTTAACTGTGTCACAGCTGCCTTACTACTTGTCTCATATATGTGCCAGTTACTTGTTATACAGCTATCTGTCTTATACATCTGCTTAGGGTTTTAGATTACCTGTGTTAGTCACCTGTGTGACAGCTGTGTGTTAATTTACATATCAAATACTGCCTGAGTAGTTGACCTGTCACACAGCTAGCTAAACCCTTCAACCTGTTAACCTTAAACTTGATAAATTGAAGTAATTATTTAAAATTAGTTAGCCTCCTATTCACCCCCCTCTAGTCGGCACCTACCATCCTTTCAATTGGTATCAGAGCAAGTTGCTCTTTGAATTGGCCTAACAGCCAGAGTTTAAAGGATGTCAGGCTATGAGGGTAAAATCCCTATCTTTGATGGAACTAACTATGCTTTCTAGAAAAGAAAGATGCAAATGCATCTTATCGCTATAGATCCAGATGTCTGGAAAGTTGTGAATACAGGTTAGATACCATAATGCCAAGCATCAATGATAAGAGAAATATCTAGAATAATGCAAGGGCTGCCACATCTATATTCATGGGTCTCCAAGAACATGATTTCAATAGGGTCAGCACCATGGACTCTGGCAAGGAAATCTGGGACACCTTGGAGCAAATCTATGAAGGCAGCAACACTCTAAAGAAGTTCAAGAGAAGCTTGCTGGAATCAAAGCTTGAAAGGTTTGAGTATGAACATGGTGAAGACATAAATTCCCTATTCTCAAGACTCACCATCATCACCAATCAGCTAAGGGCTCTTGGATCAAACTGAGTTGATGATGAAGATATGATCAAGAAGTTTCTATCAGTGCTGCCAAAGTCCCTACAGAACTCTTGTGCTGATGATGAAAGAGAAGGATGGTTTTGATCAGATGAAGCCCACTGAAGTATTAGGGAGGATACTAACACATGAGATGGAGATCAAGTAGGAAAGCAAGCACAGCCTATCCTCCTCACTCAAGAAGAATATTACATTGAAGACCACTGCTTCAGTTTCACAACCTGAAAGTGAAGGTAGTGAAGACCTAGATGGGGAGATAACCAGTGGAGAAGAAAATGAGTTGAACCTGCTCACAAGAAACTTTAGAAAATTCTATAGGAAGAAGAAGCAGTTTGGCTCAAGTGACAGATTCAAAGGGAAGAAGCTAGTCAAAGATGAGTGCGGAAAAGAGGGTCATTTTGCTACGGATTGTCCAACTAAGAAGAAGGACAACAGCCAGTACAAGAAGAAGAAAGACTTTCATGGGAAGAAGAAGGTCTTCAACAACAAGCATCCAACCTATGCCAAGGACAAAGCTACTGCAAGAGCTTATGTTGGACAAGTTTGGGTATCTGATGATTCAGGATCAGAGGAGGAATCTAAAGAGGAAGATGAAGTTGCTGGGATTGCTATCAGCGTGACTGATGTGTCCAGCTGTGACACAGCCAAGTCACATAGTTCCAACATCAATGACAAAGATAATCAGCTGTCATCCATCTCCGTTCCTTTGTGCCTCATGGCCAAAGAGTCAAAGGTACTTACTGAAGATGACTTTCCTGATTATGCTGAACTAATGTGTATCTTGGAAAGAACAGATAAGGCCTATGGCAAGGAGAGGAAGGAGAACATATCCCTAAGGGATAAGCTTAGAGAGCTCAGAGAAACCTGCGATGAGGTTATGGATGACAGGGAGAACCTCAGGCTGGATCAGGAGAACCTAGAGATTGCTCATGACAAGCTTAGGCTAGCTCATGAGCTTCTTCTCAAGGAGCATGAGGAGCTGAAGGCAAAGCATGCCAAATGCATTGATGATATGAACTCTCCTGCTGCTTCTGATATTATATCTTTGCCTACTTCTGCAACTGTTGAAACGTGCTTAAATTGTGCTACTCGCATAAATGTCCTAACATCCACAGGTGTTATAACTGATAACTCCAATGAGGCTTCAACCACTATTGCAACTAACTCTGTGGATGTAGCTGAGCACAACCAGCTCAAGGAGGAGCTTGAAGAAATTAAGAGGCTAATGAGGAAAGGTCTTTGCACTGCTAACATTGGCATGCAAAACTATCAGATGATTAGAGCTGAAATGCTCAGGAAAAACAATGGCCGGAAGGGCCTGGGTTATATTCCTGTAATGAATAAAGATAAACTGCCTGCTGTCACTAACCCTAATCTTGCAGCTAAATTCGTGAGATAGAACAGATACAAATGACAATAACCTTGTTGTTCATAAGCAGAAAAATAGGAATGTGGTAAACATTCCATCTAACCCATCCTATGTTCTGCAAAAGGACAGGAAAGGCAAGATAGTGGCCAAGTATGTTGGCCCTAGGCATCAGAAAAAATGGTCACCTGTCATCTGGGTTCCAAAGGCCACAGTTGCCTGTGTCACTGGTATCTTACACAGCTACAGAACCACCAGTGTCACAGGTAGCTTACACAGTTCACTAACCCCTTTGCCTAAGGATGCAGGTGATAGTCAGCCGAGGAGGATCCATGTGATATCATCCATAGCAAAGGCTGTGAAATCTAAGAACTTGCCTACTAACCCAATCACTGCAATTTCTGCATATGACAAAGTTACTAAGGGAACCAAACTAGTTTGGGTCCCTAAGTCTCATAACTAAACTTGCTGGACATTGTCTCCAGTGAAACTGATTGAATTGTGGACAGTGGATGTACACAACATATAACTGGAGGTAGAGAGGAGTTTGTTGAGATCACCAATGAGAATTTGCCCAACAAACATGTGATCTATGCAGACAACTCCAAGGGAAAGGTAAATGGCATTGGTAAAGTTGTCATATCTGAACATCATTCCTTATCAAATGTTATGCTTGTGGATCAGATATACTATAGTCTAATGTCTGTGTCACAGCTATAAGACACAGGTATGAAAGTCACTTTCTATCCTAATGAGGTTATAGCCTCTAAACTATCTGATGATTCACAAGTGTTCAAAGGATGCAGGTCTGAAAAATTGTATATTGTGAATTTCAATGAACAGCCTGCAGCAGCTCCATGGTGCCTCATGGCCAAGACCGGTGTTGGCTGGCTGTGGCACAAGCGGCTAGGACATGTGGGAATGAAAGTTCTCAACAAGCTAAGCAACCATGACTATTCATAGGCTTGGTGAAAGGATCGAAGGTGCCGACTAGAGGGGGGTGAATAGGAGGCTAATTAAATTTACTTCTTTTAACTTAGTTTATCAAATTAAGTCTTAGCTAGTTGCAAGGATAAGCTAGCTGTGTGACAGGTGAACAGCACAGGCAATATATGATGTGTAAATTAACAGGTGAGCTAAAGACTTAGAAACAGGTGAGTTCAATGGTTGTGTAACAGGTAGCTGACACAGGTAAGAGATATGATCTACAGCAACTGAGACACAGCTATGCTAACATAGGAGAACAGGTGATCTATCACAGATAAACAATATATATCTAAGAACACACAAGCATGCAGATATGATGAGTAACTAGAAGCAATATAACAAGTACTCAGAGAGACAAGGTGTTTTTCACCGAAGTTCCCTACTCTTTTCAGAGAGGTACGTCTCCGTTGGAGAGGCTACTCCGAAGAGATTGCCAGCACTGAATCGTGCTTGTTTTCCGAGTACCTGAGTGAACAGGCCTCTTGCTTTGCTTGTGGAAGTCCTTTAGCTTTACAGCAGGTAGACTTCGGATCACCTTCACAAACTACTGGTTCAGCCCACACAAGCTTGGGTGATACCAGCAATTCCTACACCCGTCTAGGAGTAGACACTCCAAGAATAACAGATTCGGCAGCAACGACGCTTGGAGGAACCAATGCTCTTTGCTCAAAGGCTCTAACTCTCTTAGGAAGTTTGGCTTTTGTTCAGAGGGTGAGAGGCTTGCAACGGTCGAATATGATTCACTGGTTTGAGCAAGGTTGAGGTCGAAGACCTCCCCTGGTCCCCTATTTATAGGGTTCACAGGCACCTCACCATTACACTGTTGCTACGTTGGATTGAGTGAGTCACCGCTGACAGACACCGGTGACACAGCCAGTCACAACGCACAACTATAACTGGCTCAGGCAGATCGACACCTGTGTCACCGGAGGCACACACAGGTGAACCCTTAACTGACGTAGCCTAACTACTCAGCCCGATCTTGGCACATCACATGCCCTCAGCGCACAACTAACTCTGATCCCTACTAAGGAGAGAACCTCCAACAGTCTTCTGACTTAGCAGACAAACTATTGCAGTGCAGGTCCCTTAGCATTTACAAGCTCTCCCCTGGTACACAGATGTACCTGAGTCATAGAGTGCTAGACCACCTGTGACACAGCTGCGTCACACCGGTGACTCTAACCTCTAGGGTTTTTCTACTGCTAGCACTGCAGAGTGCTAACACAAGCCAGTTCCACACTTGTGCAAAAACTATTGATACAGGGTTACTAACCTCAAAGCATCAGTGCCACTATCCAACACCCTGAGCATTGAGCAAAAGAACCTCCATAGATCATTACTACTTCATCCCTCTTGATAGTACGGGTGTTTCCTATGGACTCAAGGAAACTAGTGAATCTAGGCTTTACCTGCCACCGACTGTAGTCACGGCCCTTGACGCATGAAGCCACCATCACCTTGCTTGCAACTCCTTGCACAGCACCGGCTTTCTCACAGCTGTAACGCAGGTGCCTAGCACAGCCATTCCCTTGTCCTGGAAACTAACTTTGTACTTTTTGGGTGGTCATTCTTTCCTTGATGACCCTTCTTCCTAGAACCTCTTAAACCTACTTACACTCATTGTAAACATTAGATTCTAGTTTGAGTTGCCATTAACCATCAAAACCAATTAGGGGCCTAGATGATCTTTTAATCTCCCCCTTTTTGGTGGTTAGTGGCAACCCATTCAACAATTTCGCATAAAGATTTGAATGAGTGATGCATGTGCAGGTTGTTAGAATATACTCCCCCTAAAGCTGTGCACAAAGGATTTGCTTTTATCATGCAAATGCACAGATTTTAATTTTTGGGTATGAGCAGTATTTTCTTACAACTTACACTTTTATCAGTTCAGAGAATTAGATAGATCATAGGACCATGATTTAACTGAACTGACATATTTTTATTTTGATGCAGTTATAATGACCAGAGCATAAAGTTCATAAGATTTCATGGTCAGAGTATATGTATCAGAGCAAACATTCAGAGAAAACATATGTATCAAAGCAAAGATCAAAGATATGTGAGGAAAAATTATATCAGAGAGAACATCATCCACACGTATCAAGAACATTACTGCATCAAAACATAAACTCAGATTAATTGTAATCAAGACAGAAGAATCAGAGTTAAAACAAGTCTTGATACACCAAAATATATAACACATATCACTCCCCCTATATCCAAAATACTCTCCCTCTTATATCTCTCTCTTATATTTCTCCCCCTTTGACACTAAAATACCAGAAAGGGGTGAGGAGTAGAAACATTTAGGGAAGCTTGGTCTTCAACAGCTAGAGAACCTCTGAGAGCTGAGCCTGCAAATGATCAACCTTGGAGTGCAGACTGTTGACTTCTATTCTGAGCTGAAGATTCTCTCGGTGCAGAGCTGCAAACTGGGTGATACGGAGGGCTCCCGATCTTCACGATTTGGACAAGGATAACTAGGAGGGCCTAGATGAATTCCCAAACCAACAACAAAACCCCAACGGGTTAGCCTTTGGAACTAGGACTCAAATAAACTCTTCCTCTCAATGAATGCCTCGATTACCATCTGGGGGCACGCGCTGGTCCTTACAATCCAAGGAAGATTACAAGGTCTAATATGGAACTCCTAATCTAGAGGGAGTAACCTTAGATGAGGAGCAAAGCTCTCTTAAGTCTTAACAACAGGTCTAATCTTGATTAGGGTTTGGGTACGGGTATTTATAGTCCTAACCCCGTAACCCTTGGAGGCTAAGCCATCTCATTACATGGGCCTCGGCCCGTTACTGTGTGCAAACAGTGCACCCGGACATTCCAGGGTACCTCGCCCGGAATGTCCGGACGTGGTGCTCGGACATTCCGAGGTAACATTTCTGGAATGTCCGGACGTCTTGATTAGTGGACGTCCGGAGGATTGGAGCTGACACTCCGGGCAGCAGTCGTCCGGAGATTCCGGGGGTGATGTCCGGAATGTCCGGGTGTAGAGTCCGAACACGCTGTTCTCGGGTACACATCCGGAGTATCCGGGGTTGGTGCCGGAGTCTCCGGACACCATCCCGAGAAGGGCTATTCAGCTTGTGCATCCGGAGTGTCCGGGCCAGGACCTCTGGACTGTCCGGATGTGGAGTCCGGAGTGTCCGGAGTAGAATGTCCGGAATGTCCGGATGTGTATTCCAGGCAGCCACCTGGGTCCTTCCTCCAATTGGCTTCGCTCCATTCGGTTGGTCCTTCATACCTGAGCAAGCATAGAGTCGAAGCATTAGGTAGCACACCATTCAAGTTCAAATCAATTGGGGATGTATCAAGGAATAGATTCACCTCATGTTGTAAAGCCTTAGCTCGAGCTCTTGTCATTGGGACACTAGGTTTTGGAGGTGGACTTGAGTGACTTGAGTGAGTTGTAGAGTCTTCACCCTTGGTGCTGGTGATGTCGACATCATGCCACCCTTCTTGAAAAGGAGTCGACCTCGACTCGACTGCATTGGAACCATGGAAGGGAGAAAGATCCAAAATGTTGAAGGTGTTGCTCACCGACTACTTGGATGGTGGAAGGTCAATCTTGTAAGCGTTGTCGCCGATACACTGAAGGACTTGGAAAGGTCCATCACCGCGTGGCATGAGCTTGGACTTACATTCTTCGGGAAAATGCTCCTTGCGGAGATGTACCCACACAAGATCACCGGGGTCGAACACCATCTTTTTCTTGCTTTTGTGACCTTGTTGGCATGACGAAGCACTCATTGCTCAATCGTAGCTCTTGTTGTCTTATGAGCCTCTTGATGAAAGCGGCTCGCTTGGAGGCATCCATATTGACCCGTTCGTGAAGCGATAGTGGAAGAAGGTCGAGCGGTGTAGAGGGGTTGAGGCCATACACCACTTCGAATGGGCTCATGCTTGTAATAGAATGGACCGCTCGGTTATAGGAGAACTCCACATGGGGAATGCATTCCTCCCACTCCTTCAAGTTCTTCTTGATCATGGTGCGGAGGAGGGTTGACAAGGTGCGGTTGACAACCTCGATTTGCCCATCGGTTTGTGGGTGGCAAGTTGTGGAGAAGAGAAGCTTGACTCCCAACTTGGCCCGCAATGTCTTCCAAAAGTAGGTTAGGAACTTGACGTCGCGGTCGGAGACGATGGTCTTGGGCACACCGTGAAGCCTCACAATTTCCCTGAAAAACAAATTAGCAACATATGAAGCATCGTCGGTCTTGTGGCAAGGAATAAAATGTGCCATATTTGAGAATCTATCCACAGCCACAAATACCGAGTTCCTCCCCGTTTTGGTCCTAGGCAATCCTAAAACAAAGTCCATGCTAATATCCTCCTAAGGTGTACTAGGAAACAGGAAGTGGAGTATAAAGACCATGAGGGTTTAGCTTCGACTTAGCTTTGTGGCATGTGGTGCATCGTTGGACGAATCGCTCCACATCTCTTCGCATTTTCGCCCAATAGTAGTGATTGGACAGCATCATGTAAGTCTTGTCCCGCCCAAAATGTACCATCAAGCCGCCGCCATGGAATTCCTGCAAAAGTAGCAAACGCACGGACGACTCGGGAATGCATAGTTTGTTAGCTCAAAAAAGAAAGCCCTCATGCACATGATATTTGTCCCAACCCTTCCCTTCTCGACAATTAGCAAAAGGGGAAGCAAATTCAGGGTCATTAGCATATAGATCTTTCAAACATTCTTACCCAACACTTTAACTTCGAGTTGATTCAAAAGGGTCATTTTGCGGGAGAGAGCATCCGCCACAATATTTTCTTTACCCTTTTTGTATTTGACTACATAGGGAAAGGTTTCAATAAATTCAACCCATTTTGCATGTCTTCAGTTCAATTTAGCTAGGCCCTTAAGATATTTCAAAGATTCATGATCGGAATGAATAACAAATTCTTTTGGCCAAAGATAGTGTTGCCATACTTCTAGAACACGAACCAAAGCATACAATTCTTTATCATAAACCGGATAATTGAGTTGAGCCCCATTCAATTTTTCACTAAAATAAGCGACGGGTTTACCTTCTTGCATGAGAACACCCCCTATACCGATCCCACTAGCATCACATTCAACTTCAAAGGTTTTACTGAAATCTGGTAAAACAAGTACGGGTGCCTCAGTTAAGCGTTTCTTAAGTTCTTGAAAAGTATTTTCTTGAGATTGGCCCCCATACAAAAGGAATATTCTTTCTAGTCAATTCATTCAAAGGAGAGGCAATTGCACTAAATTCTTTGACAAAACGACGGTAAAAGCCTGCTAGACCATGGAAACTACGCGCTTGACTCACGTTGATAGAGGTAGGCCAATTTTTAATTGCTTCAATTTTGGACTCATCTACCTCGATGCCATGAGTAGAAATAACAAAGCCTAAGAACACAAGTTTCTTTGTACAAAAAGTGCATTTCTCAAGATTAGCAAACAAGCGTTCATTCCGAAGCACTAGTAGAACTTGTTTAATGTGGCCAACATGATCATGCAAAGTTCTACTATATATGAGAATGTCATCAAAGTAGACTACCACAAATTTACCAATGAATTGGCGTAAAACATGATTCATTAAGCGCATGAAAGTGCTAGGAGCATTGGATAACCCAAAAGGCATGACAAGCCATTCATATAAGCCAAATTTGGTTTTAAAGACAGTTTTCCATTCATCTCCTTCATTCATTCTTATTTGGTGGTAGCCACTCTTCAAGTCAATTTTAGAGAAAATCGTAGCACCACTAAGCTCATCTAGCATATCATCTAATCTAGGAATGGGGTGACGATAA
>JAGXJF010002960.1:0-111614 GCA_019208055.1 Stipa capillata | reverse complement strand
CCCCCGGCCGAATCCCAAAGGGGGTCCAACCGGACCACCGCTAGAGGCGTCTCTACGCCGACAGAGTCCCTTACCATTCAAAAATACAGTAGAAATAATAAAGCATAGAAGTCTATCTCAGTCACAGGCAGTCGACGGGATCCAACGTGACCTACTCTTGCAAATCCTCATAGTAATCACCATAGTCTTCTCCTTCATCATCATAATTATTTAAACACGTTCAACAAACAACATGTTCAATGAGTACTTCACGTACCAGCGTGCTCCATTTTTTTGGGAAACTGAATGCTACATGCAAGGCTTAACAAAGGATGGTTTTATGGCTCTTTTGCATAAATGTTGCTTTTAGTTAAATTATTACAATAGTTTTGTCAGCAGTTTTTGAGATCAAAATATTTATTTAAGCTTAAAACAGTTTTAGTAACTACGGTATTATAGTAAAGGTTCTAACCGCCAACACTAGTCGAGTAAGGTCGAAATCTTAGTCCCCACGATAGGTTTTGACCACCTGTACTTATCCAACAAAAGGGAAAGAAGTGAGGGAGAGGGAAAAGCATTCGAGAGAAGACATGTTCCTCGTCATGAATAGATCTTTATGCCATCTGTGACCATGTACACGGCTAATCAATTAAAATTATACTCTATAGAGGTTGTACACTTTGCCCATAAGATGTAAAATTAAACCTGGGTTTCACACTCTTCCGAGGAATGTGATCTCAACAAGGCCTTTACGGTTTTGTCCCCTAGTTGACGCTGTCCACTAGACTAACTCTAGGAGAGATATCACTAGTAGTTGCCACAAGGCATATCCCTTGTTTGTTCCCCTCAGCAGTGTCACTGTAGGTTTCAACAAATTAATTGTACACACTTCGTTCACCAATTTTTGAGTTCATGATCCAGTTCTTATGGTGTAGGCGACGCTAGCACAATCCCATAATAACCAAATATTTTTTTAAAAAACTCAATAATCCAGTTGTCTCCCACAACTTAGTGGTAACTTTCACACAGAGTAGAATTTAGACAGAGTTTCAGATAGAGGGAGACAAATGCTCATGAGCCCAACATATCACAGAGTGATATCAATCAAATTATGAATATACCTTGGATGAGGCATAAAAGAGATGTTACTAAACTTTGCGTGGCTAAGAATTACTATCTCTAATAATAACTAAACAACTATTCTAGATAAAGCAAGGTCTAACAACAAGCATTCAAGATTCAGTTGGAAATGACACTGAAATATTTGTTGAACTATTGGTAAACAACATTCATGTTTATAATTGACCCAAAATATGATGAATTTGCAAATATATGATCAACATGATCAAGAACAATGGGGCGTGCCTTTGTGGACGTATTCCTCGAGTTCTCCTCCTTGAACTTATGTATGGTCAACCTCGTCACTCCCTACTCTTAGTAAAAAAACAAAATGCAAGCAAATAAATAAACAACTCCAAATATTTCAATGCAAAAAAAGGAACAAGGGAGGATTGGCAATGAGGTGATATTTGTATAGGAATGGAGGAAAAGACAAGAAGGATGACACAGATTCTCGAAGTTGAAAGTAATTCCAATCGAGGGCATATGATAGAAGGAACATCGGTCTATGGAGCAAGTTCTGAGAAAGGTTATTGGTTACGGTGGACTAGTTCACCAGAACAAGGAATTAGATTTGACTCCCAGGGATCACCTATCAATGGCTCAAGACAAAGGCTTACTAGCCAGAGGGATTTTGTGGATTTAGAATAATTCCCGTGAACTTAAAAAAACCATGGCGAAGGGAGGTATAACAGACTATCCAAGTGACACGTTGGCACTAGGACTAGAGCTTGATTAGATCATTAAGATCAATCCACTGGTTGATTCCCTACCAGAGGATAACTATTACATTACATGGTACAATGAGTTAGATTGGACGAGGGTATCAAAAGAATGTGAAGTATGGAGTCCACGTGATGTGTCACCCTACAGTCAGCATGGGGAACCATAACTTATAATATGGTAGGGTTTTGAGCAGCTATAGATCATGAGATCTATCAATCAGCAGCATGCCACTAAATAATATGTGGGTCCCACAAGGGAAAGAATGGAACTATGTTCCAGATGTAGGTGGTTGACACAAACTCAGGATTTGAGTTTCTCGGTCGAGGCAACAAACTAAGATTGGATGTATTGTTGTTAGATGGATTGTTATATGTCAGTATAACAAAGTTGACTGATAAGTGACGCCCACTAGAAGGAAAACTGATGGTTAGGATTATGATGGTTTTACGACATCCAACCAGAGGTTAGGATTTGAGGAAAGTGGAACTAGGGATGTGAAGGCATACATCGAAGTCCTACCATCAGGGGCGGCGATAGTACTAGTAGCACCAACAACCTGATACCATCAAGCACCGGTCGAAGGTCAAGATCAGTGGGATTTAATATCCTTTGGCAATCCCAACAATGATTAGGGTTTGAGTAGACACAATATTCGACACGATACTGAATGAAACATGAATGGTCCTAGGGACGACATGTAAGTGAGACAGACAGATCCTCACATGATCTCGTCCATGGCTTGATCTAATAGAAAGATGATTGAGAGCTACAAATAAAAAATATAAAGGAATTCCTAATAAAGATGACAATGCCATCAATCCGATTAGAGTTTAGGGGTTATAGCCAACTATGGATTGATTCGAAAGGGAAAAGATGGAAGGATAGATATGGATAAGGGTAATGAAGCACTATGAATAACAGTGTTGGAAATACGGTTTAGATAAATAAAAGCATATCAATAAATGATCGAAGGATCACGTCGATAGCTATAGGACCTATGGTTTCCATCAATGTGCCAAACGAGTTGACGATTCAAGATAACATTGATAATCAAAAGAATACAGATGGACAACTAAGGGGTACCCCTAGTCAACTAAGGGTTCCAAGGTATAAGATGACTATTGGTGATGGCAGAGAGCTATGGTTCCAGTTAACTCTTGGAACATCCTAGCTAAATGCAATGGTTTTGGTTGATAGAAGGAAATCCATGGATTATATAATAATCGCATCAATAGTCAAAAGATGTATCTCAGGTAGATGAGACTATGCTAGAATTATGACGTCAGGGATAGTGACACTTATTGTACATAGGGTTTCGACTAGAAGAGGGAGATCTAGGATCTACGTCATCGGCAATTGATAGAAGGGATCAATTAATGATCTACCGATGTGTCGAAGCTATGCCAGTGGCGGCAGCAATTCTCATGGAGAAAGTTCCGGCAAGGAAAAGTCATGGTCTGGGATAAGATAGAGAACTATATGTATGATTAGTCAACATGAGTCCTCAAAAATAGGGAGGGTTGATAGGAAAGGGTTTAGCCAATAGAATCGATATACGAATTGATCGTTCTACACATAGGTTCTTATTGACGGTGTTGGTGACACAAATGGTCTATGGTGCATAGCACAGATGATGATTCAGCAAAAGTTCATAACAACTAGGTTTTTGGTGAAAACACGAGATTGCAGAATTAATTCCAATCTCGGCGAGAGAGCTACGCGTCGAGAGTACATGGTGGTGAGTTTAACTTAGGGAGTAGAGACAAGATCGTCAATGGCCAACCATTTTCGGCTCTTTCCGCACTAAGGACAACAAGGGCTAGACCCTTCTCTGTTACCAAAAAGAACATAGAAGACAGAAGACAGAAGACCAAAAAGACTTGTATAGAAATTGTGAGGAAGGAAGAGAGGAGAAGAATAGAGGGGCTACCAAGGAGAGAGAGAGAAGGAGGCAGGCGGCCTACTTCTTTTGTTTGTACAGAGCAATACAAAACAGAGAAGGAGAGAAACAAAGGAGATAGCCAGCCATGGGGAGCATGGCTCGTCGACGATGGGAAGGCCGTGGGGTCGGGTGAGCACAAAAACAGAACTAGCAGTGCACGAGGAACCCGTAAGTGGTCTTGGTCGAGATGGAGAAACATGGCTCGATGGCCGGCAATGACCACCGATGGCGATGGCGGTGGGTGGATTTGGCAAGGACGCTATAGAGGAGTAATCGAGCAATTTGTTGAGCGGAAACATGTTAACCTTTTCCCTGTTGGGGCCTACCCGTGAAACATGTTTACCTTTCCCCTCATCTCTCTCCCATCCCTGATCCCCTTCTCTCTCACTAAAAGTCTCCTTGTTCCCCTACAAGAAGCACCTCAACGTGCTTTACCTCCCCCATGTGTTCCCCATCCACCACCCCTGTCGTCCATCACTAGAGATACGGATGCCCTGCACCTTCTTCGCCACATTTCCTAGGGATTTTTTGCCATTTTTCAAGGGTTCGGACAAAGTAAAGGATCAAGATGTCGCCCTAGAGGGAAGGGGTGAATAGGAGACTAATCAATTTTAATCACTTTTAAGCTATTCTTGCAAATGTGTGGCATTAATTACTTCTAGAGGAAGAATAATACAAATATGATAAATTACTAACAAGTCACACGAGCAATTTTAATAAGAACAAATAAAGCTAAGCTTGCATAAAGGAAGTGCGGCAAGAATGAACCGAAGAAGACAAGTTGTTTGTTGGCGGAGTATAGATCCTTGATTGAATCATACGCCTCTATTTGGGAGCTGATTACTCGTGATCAAGAGCCAGCTTCCTCTCAAGCCTTTATTCCTTGAGGACGCTCTTGTGTCTCCTCGATCTCCTTTTGGTGATTCTTCCCTTTCGGAGGCGAATACCGACCTTCACAAACTTCTCATGGCTCACCACACGGGTTGGGAGCTCAAAGAGTAACAAGTGTGTCGAGGTTGCTTGGAGGTGAATCTAGTGCTCAAAGAGATCTTCAATGTTTTCACTCAAGTCCCTAAATCTCTCTTATTTATTTTTCTCTCACAAGGATTGAGAGAGGAGAGATGAGAGCTCTTGGTGTGTGTGGGGATTTGCAAAAGGTTCTTTGGTGGATGGGGGTGGAGGGTTTTAAATATCTCCACCAAAACTAGCCGTTGAGAGCTAAAACACACACATCGAAACTTCTGATATTTACCATTGGAACTTCTGATGTTTCCGAAGCAATGGCTATATTCCCTCAAAAATAACTTCTTGCACTGCTAAAGAAACATCAGAACTTTCGATATTTCTAGTGCCTTTAAAACAAGAGGCAGTCCAGAACTTCTGAAACTATCAGAACATCTAATATTCCAATCGGAAGTTCCGGTTTTTCTAGAACGCTCAAAGCAGAGGTTGCTTTGGAATTACTGGCCATATTGGAACATCTGATCAAACATTTGGAACTTCCGATATGACATGCTGCCTGACTCAACTGCCAAGGCCTGCCTTGATCGGAATGTTGGATTTTGGGATCGGAACATTCGATATTTCCAGAGGACTTAAAAACAAGGCTACTTCAGAACCTCCAAAACTACCGGAACTTCCGATATTTCAATCGGAACATCCAATGTGGCTTTTCGAAAAGCATTTTCTGTGTTTGTGTAAATGAAGATGCTCTTAGAAAATATTGATCAATGATCTCAGAGCACTCAGCACATCAACTAGCATCTACGACGCACCCCTCTTAATAGTACGGCACACCTATCACTCAAATAAAATGTGAAATACATTACTCAAGAGTACGATTTCGGTGCCGACTTCTTTTCTTCATTTTTAGGAGTCACTGATGCCCGTTGAAACTCTTTATAGGGACTAACACATGTTCGTAAACTCATTAAACATGTTAGTTCCTTAATCGCTTGTCGTCAATCAACAAAACCCACTTAAGGGGCCTAAATGCACTTTCACAAAGTTAGGTCGACACCACTGCTAGCACCTCCCTCTTTACCTTCCACTAGAGTTGCTGTGCCACTGGGTGAGCTACGCCACCGCCATCTCTGTTTCTGGTGACAAGCAGAAGGTAGGGAGGAGTGGGCTCCTAGATCTAGGCCTTTCCGGCCCATTTGATTCTTTGAGTTTTTATAAAACAAAAAGTTGATTTGAAAGCTCTAGCTCAATGTGTGGAAAACTTGTATCCATGAATTCAAGGCCTTTTATGGTTTTGAAAGTTGGACGAGGTATGCTTGAAAGCTGAACCAATTTTGGGCTGAGAGTTTGTATGGTTTTGGTTGAAGTCTCTAATGAAAGCTGCTAGTCGTAGAAAGCTTCGAGCCAACCCTAATTGAAAGCTGGTAGGTTTAGAATTGAAAGTTGCTTGATTTTTCCGTGAAAAATGCAAAGATGATTGGCTAAAAGTGAAATCGACCGCATGCGAGGCTCTGCACAATCGTTCATAAATTACCCACAAAAATTAGTTGAAGCCTATTTAAGACTACCGTGTTTGCTAGTGTGGCGATTCTCTCTTACGTATAGAAGACCAAAGTTCGTAACGATTTTATCCATTTTTCTGATACAAAGATGTTCTACAGACTCACAGTAATAAGCGACTGTCTACAGTGAGTATCCATATCGGAGATGTTCTGGGTCGCGTGGACTAAAATATGTCAATACCATGCATGTTGCGCGTGTGATCCAATTAATCAACCGTTTCTACATCAAATTTCCCTACACATAGATCTGGGGCACATATTCTACAACATGTTCTTACTTCATCATTATCTCACGTAAACGGAGTAATGTCAAAAGAAAAAGACCAGATCGACGAATAATAAAGTCGATCCAGATCTTCTCTATGGGAGGATCGGAGTTGTAGTGCCACTAGAAAAGAAGATTCATCCAGAATGATCCCACTAACTCCACCCCGGCCTTTGCATTTATCCTGGTCTTCGCTACTGCCGTAGTCCAAACTTGCTCGAAAACGCACCCACTGCAGCCATGCACGTGGCGCTGCGACCAAATGTCGATCGGTCTGGCTGCCTCCTGTTGCTCGCGCGCGTACACCAGAGAGTGATCAAGCACCGTACGCATCGAGAGGAATCCTTAGGTTGCTCCATATCACTAAGCTATATCTTGAGTTCCTTGCGTTGCATGGAGCACTGAGGAATCCTTAGGTTGCTCCTTACCACTAAGCTATATCTTGGGTTCCTTGTGTTGCATGGAGCACTGCCCGCCAGACAAAGCATGTGAGCGTTCTGTATATTCCAAATTAACTTCCAATACGGAACTCCTTAGAGACCAAACAGTGTAGATTTTGGAGCAAACGTCATCGATCGTGTTCAGTTGTGGTGACTAGTACAGTTTAGAAATACTTAGGAGCAATACAAAGAAACTGTGGAGTAAAAGGCCAAATTTAACTGCCTTCCTTTTAGTGCATGCGTCGACACTCGTATCATCAGGTTGGCTTATCATGGAAAGAAACACTGGAATATCAGGGGAATGGAAAGCTGAAACATGCATGCAGTGGAAAATACAGCTAGCTCACATGTCAGTAATATATGATTGGTGTTTATTATCCAACCTAATATGGATTATAGATGCATGCATGCATCAGTGGAAAGAAGAACCGATACATGCATGGCTTATCTCCATCCACAAAAGGAATGGATAGAAACACAAAACTGATGTTGTTTACCATTCAAACGTAATTCAGTTGACTGATTGGTGAGATAAAATAAAGTCTTCTGTCCATTTACAAATTCATCGAAGATAGTCGGATGCAGAGCATTAGTCCAGACACTACTGCAGAATAGTTCATTACAGGCGGTTCAAAAACCCTAACGCAGGAGGTTTCCAAAACCGCCTGTAAGCAAGGGCCTGTGATGACCCTCCCTCATCACAGGCAGTTATAGAACCGCCTATGATGATGGACTATTACATGCGGATCATCACAAGAACCACCTGTGATGATGGCACATCACAGGCGGTTCTCCAAACAAACTGCCTGAGATGAGGACACTCATCACAGGTGGTTCTCCATAGGAACTACTAATATAGAACCGCCTATGATCTATTTTACAGCATACCTAATTGTTTCATATTATTGCGTAGCCTCAGGAAATAAAACACACAATATATATACATATCTCATTCATTCACAGTAATCATAATTGAATCATATGAAATAACAGAAACTTGATACATATCACATAATTGAGTCACAAAATGAACTGTCATCAAACTCATCAACATCACCCAAACAAAGTAATTAAACTCTCATTTTTATCCACCTCATGTCACAAACTTCACAAAGTATTTAGGTTCTCAGTTTCATCCTCATGTTACAAAGTAATTAAACTCTTAGTAAATTCCATATTCATATAAAAGTTCACAAAGAAATACATCACTTCTTTACTAAGACGAACTCACCTTCCTCCTTGTTGTAGGCGTGGAATTGGCCATAAGGATCGATAACGTCTCTAATAAGGAACGCGTTGATGTGTTCTCTCATCCGGTCCGGATGAGATAAATCTAATGACATCTTGGGAATACCTTTCTGCTGTCGATAGGAATTTATATTAAAGCCATGTACTTACAATGAAGAGAAATATGATAATACTTATCGCAATAACGCCAAACCTGGACTTCATTTTTGCTAATGTTAGTGAGCATGATTTCCATGTTGTGGCAAACGTAGAACCCACAAATGCTAGCTTGTTCCTCCTTGTTGTTGGTGGCACTAGTAATATATACAATTGGTTAGTAGTTGGAGATCATCATTACGGCAATTTATGAAAATTTGTATTCAGTATAGAAAGATACACTAAAGCCCTCGTCATTTAAAAGGGGCTGATTGACGCATTTTTCTCTCTTCTTGAGATAGCTCTTCCACACCCTACGTGAATCGAAATGGTTTGTCTTCGGCATTGCAACACCAAAGTAGTGAATGGTAGGTTTGTATATGTTGGAAATGTGCTTACTTGCTCATAAATCTGCCAATTATTTCGATGTCAAAGTTTGCTCGTAGCAAGGAATCCATAAACATGAGCCTTGGATGGTGTGGTATAAGGAGAACAAGAATCCAATGCTCTCTGTATTTAGTCTCAATGGTTAGTAAATTCACGTTATTTTGATAAAATTATCAATAGCCTAGGATGGTGTAGTAGGTAGTGCGATACTTACGCCTGGTTGTATGGAAAAAGTATGAATTTCTTATCTTGTTGAGCAAGTAAGGCGTTTAGCACGTACTCAGCAACAAAGTCTTCCGCATCTAGGATCATCCGTGCTGAGACAATGCATGGGTCGAAGAACTCTACTTTTACGTGTTTTCTTCTGGTTTGTTCAATCATCATCCTACACATAAAGAAGGTATGGGTTACATATATGTGGATATAGTACGTATAACACGAATGTTGACCGTGATTGCGAACACTTACAGTGTGTAGCATTTAATGAGAGAGACTTCGAGGGACTGGAGGTTGTATAGTTCCCACAAGTACATGAAGTTCACAAAGAACTGACAGTTCTCGAAGTCATGGTGAAAATATCCCTTACTGAAGTCCACCTTCAAAGTTGTGGTTCGTTGATTCTTTGGCTTATTGACCTCCTTGAGGTAGTATCGTGCAGCTCACGGGTATATTTTTCGAGGGCATTGAGCGCCTCTGGCGATTTGAGCCATGGCTTTCTTTCAACGTATTATCCGCCAATGGCGCGAAGGGGAACTCTTCTTCAATGTAAAGGTCTGGTTCCTTCAGCAACTTCGCCTTCAACTTAGCGTCTTGTTTTCTTTTAATGATCGGCTTCGACGACTTGGCGGGAGATGAATGGGCCCTTGTTGGAAGCTCGGGGGCCAAGGTGGTTTCCACCGGCACCGTAGCGATTGTGGTGTCCTCATTAAATGCAATATAAGACTCTTGAATCACGGGTAGGTCTACCTCTCATGATTCAGCTTGGTCGATAGATGGAGGGTGCCAGTCTTCCAATACTATATCCCTCTTGAGCCACTGGATGAAAGTCCTTTCAGCTTGACCCAGTCTCGTAATCTCATCATTTGGCGAAAACTTTAGCTTAATGGACTTGCAGGTGTCGTAGACACAGTCCACACTGACCTTCGCATTCCTGCGCGCCATCGGGACACGGTGGATGAGATCACCTTCATTAGATGGACATGCCATCCCTGTTGCAACCTCTAAAGGCTCGTCGTCAAGAAGCCGCACTAATAGCTTGCACCGCGTCGTATCCTTGAAAGTATCTTTCTCTTACCTCGCACTCGGCTTTGGCCATGCCCTTATTCCTATATCTATACAAATCATCCGGGAATGCATCTCTCCAGGTAGCATAAACACCTGTACCCCTTGTACAACCCGGATGCTCCTTGGTGCCGATGGCCTGAGTAAGAATATCTTTCTCCCTTTAGAATTCGCAAGGGGAGGATTGTGTCGACAGGTCTCCAATAATAGAAGAACAAGTCACTGACACATAGTATAACAGGTGAAGGATGTATGGAGAGGAAGGTATTGTAAACGACATATTACCAATCTAGAGTAGACCTCCCGAGTTGCTTCGCTCCCGAAGGATTGGGCATCCGAAGACGTTGCACCTGGATTCCTCCTCGCATACAACCAATTCCATGCACGCCATGATTCTACATTGGGAAATGGCAGGGGGCTGATCATTTAGGCGTGCCCTCTCTTCCTCGTCCATCCATTTCCATACTTTCGCGCATACCCTGAACTACCTAGCCTGTGATGGTGGGTGTTTTTGGCCGCTAGTTCCTTCGCCGCTACACTCTTCGATGTCGAATGGCTCCTCGTCCTTCGCAATGAAAGTGGCAGAGAATAAACTTGAACTCCTTCCAAGCTTTATTTGTGACTTTCAGGGCGGCGGCATCGGCGCGGGCCTGTAGCTCTTCTGGGATCACGAAATATGTGTTGATATCTTCAACCACAGCTCTACGAAGATCTCGCCCCACCTTCTTCCACGATTCTAGAGTCAACGGAAACCCGTGTCCGTGCTACGATCCCGCATGTCGTTCTCCATTTCGCAGCGTTTTGTTTTGGTGCGATCAGTGCCCCTGATGGGCCTAACTCTGTTATGGGGAATCGGCCCTTCGGCCTTTGACTAGGTCCTCTTGGAGCCCCGTCTGGATTTTGTCGTGGTTTCGGACGCATCAGAATTGTCCCCGGTAGCCTCTGGGGAAGCTGAGCGACCAGGACTCAACATCTTCTAACAGATGCATTACATGAAGAAGGTAAGATATGGAACAAAGTAGACCGTGTACTATGAACACAAGTAGTACAACAAAGAATTAGAAGTCCAAGTTGTGTATTCGTGAGAAAGTACTTCCATTTATAGTGCCCTAGGAAAAGCATACAACATTGAACAAAATAACTAGGAAAAGCATACAACATTGAACAAAATAACTAGTCTTTATAACACCATATGCACCACCTCTGTAACCAAAAAATTATGAACAACATATGCTCATGGTTTACATGCATACATGATTCAGTTTACATGTATAATATTTTCACTGTTTATGAAAAATTATGAACAGCAAAAGCACTAATCATATGCACCTCTTATGTCCTTGAATATAAGATGATCTGGATAAAGTATTTGCTTAGAGTGACATAGCAGTGGTCAAACGTTGCTTGTATATTCTGCACAGCTTGTGCTAGGTTAGTACAAGGACCAGGACTCAACATCCACACTGCAAAGTTCTCTTGTAAGTTCCACTTTCTTGCTCCTTCTTTATTACAATAATGCAACATTGAACATAACCCTATCATCTAGCCATATCTGCAATGTGAATACAACCTAACTACTAAACCCCTTTGCAAGCCAAATGTGTTGGTGAATCTGCTGTATGAAAAGTATAGTGGCATAATGAATAGTAAAGGAGATGATCTATCTTTTTCTCTGCTATTCTCGTCAGATGCGATGGCTAACCCATTCTGACAATTGGCTAAAGAGCTGCTGCTATGGGAGTATGCTGATGCTGCTCTTAAGAGAGATTAGCTACACATCAGTTAGTTCTCCACTATTACTCCTTTAAAATGAGTGCTGCTAGATCCAATTGCATGGTTGCTGCTGTTATAGCAAAAAGATTCAAGGCTCAACAAGAAGCGCGTACCTGTCCTGCCGGTTGGCAGTTGGCGGTGGTAGCAGTGTCGGGGATGGCGTCGGTGGCGACGGGGGCGTCGGGGGCAGCGGCGTAGGGGATGGCGTCGGTGGCGACGGGGGTGTTGGGAGCAGCGGCGTCGAGGATGGCGTCGGTGGCGATGGGGGCATCGGGGGCAGCGGCGTCGGGGATGGCGTCGGTGGCGGGGGCTTCGGGTCCGGGGCCGGGCAGCTTGCCGGCGCGAGGTGGGAGACGGGGGTGGCATCGGATGGCTACCGGTATATGAGACTTAGGTTATTCAGGACTTCGAAAATGCTTCGGGTATATAAAGTAGCTCTCATCGCAGGCGGTTCTATCCAAAACCGCCTGTAATGACTCCTCATCACAGGTGGTTCGGGTAAAAACCCGCCTGTGATCACGGGCGATTCTTTAAAGGAACCGCTTGCGATATCCATTTTTCCTTTTTGTTTAATTTTTTGAATTAGGGTTCATATCTAGGTTGCATACGGTGTGTAATTTGGATAGGTTTTCATTTTTTTTCTGATTTTGTATTAATCTGAGTAGGTACTTACTTTTGTTTTAAATTTATTTTTCCTTCTTCAACGATTTCATTTATACATATTGACACCTCCACATATATAGAATTGTGCATGATATTGGCACCTCCACAGTCATATAAATTGTATATCACATTATGAATTCCACATGATTCGATATATCTAATTTGCTACAAATGTGAGTCCTTCCTAATGATCGATGCGCACGTACGTAGCTTCATCTTGATTTGGCTCGTTTTCGACCGTCATGCCATCTCTAGAGGGAGGCATCTCCTCAAACTAGTTGTACTCGTCCTCGTCAAACTACATCGCCCACTCCAACAGATGTGTCTTTTCGAGTCCCTTACTACGTAATGCCTAAGATTTGTAGGATCGGAAACGTAGAATATCTATCGAACTTGATTTGCTAAGACGAATGGTTCATTTTGTACGCAGTACTTTTGAGATCGACCGTTGTGAAGCCATACTTATCAACTTGTACCTGTGACAGATTTACCCAGTTGCAATGAAACAACGGAATCTTAAACTTCACGTAGTCTAGCTCTGAGATCTCTTCAATGTACCCATAGTATGAGCTCTTCCTACCAACTGTATCTCAAGCATCTATTCGGACACTACTGTTTTGGTTTGTACTCTTCTGGTCCTGATCTCTCATATAAATGTGTAGCCATTTATATCCATCCCTTGCCCTGTCATAGCTGTACATGATGGACCTTCTGCCAACCATGTGAGCGTTGGGTCAGAAGACGATAACCCATGAGGTTGCTCATATAACCATTTGTGAACTGACGATTGTGCTTTTTCATCACCCAAGCTTCTGTCGCTTTCGGATTGTGCTCCCGTAACGTGGCCTTGTATCGGTCGATATATGGGGCCACTAAAGCCATGTGTTGCAAGATTGTGAAGTGTGCTTGATCAATAACCTTCCGGTCAGGAACGACATCATTCCTGCCAAGGGTTCCGACACCTCAAAGCCTCCCCTCGTGGTGAGATTCAGGCAAACCTATTGGTTTTACTGCAGCCATGTAGTCTGCACAGAACTCGATGACCTCTTCGGTTGCATATCCTTCCACGATACTTCCTTCTGGCCGTGATCGGTTACATACAAAATGCTTCAGAATTGCCATTTATCTCTCGAAAGGGTACATGCTACGAAGGAACATAGGTCCGCACCACTTATCTCTCTCACAAGATGCACAGTGAGATGCACCATGATATCGAAGAACGAAGGGGGGAAATACATCTTAAGCTAACATAAAGTTTTCACCACCTCCTCTTGAAGAGCATCTAGTTCCATAGGATTGATGACCTTCTGAGATATTGTGTTAAAGAAGCTACATAATCTCGTGATTGTCTCTCAAAACTGATAGACAGGATATTCTGAATAGCTATTGGGAGCAACTGAGTGACCAATACATGACAATCGTCAGACTTCATGCCAATCAATTTTAATTCTTCCATTGAAACAAATCTTCATATGTTTGAGGAGTAGCCGATCGGAACTACAACACCATGAAGGAACTGGCACAACTCTTTTCTCTCAGCCCTTGACAGAGTAGAGCAGGCAGGTTCGCAGAACATGCGACCTATTTGAGTCTCTTTCGGGTGTAACTCTTTACTGATTCCCATGTCTAACAAGTCAAGCCTGTTTTGAGGCCATTCTTAGTTTTGCCCTTCATATTCAATAATAAACCTATAACGCTATCACACACATTTTTTACATGCATGATGTCAATGCAGTGACAAACTTGCCGGTGCTCCCAATAGGGTAAGTTCCATAATATCGACCTCTTCTTCCACTCAGCCTTCTCATGTGTAGCCTTTATTTTACTTCCCTTCCCATAAGTAACTTTTATATCCTTTACCATGTCATGTACCTCCGTACCACTATATTGCTTTGGAGGTGTACCGTCCTCGATTGTTCATTAAATTGTTTCTTCATTCGGCGGTACGGATGGTCTCTTCGAAGGAACCTACGGTGACGCATGTACACGGTTTTCCCTGAATGCTTAAGCCACTGACTAGCCGTATCATCTAGGCAGTTAGTACATGCTTTTGACCCTTTCGTACTCTGGCTAAAAAGGTTAGCAAGGGCTGGATAATCATTTGTGGTGTAGAATAGCAAGCTGCGAAGATGAAGTTCTCTCACTTGTGAGCATCAAATACATCTTCCCCATGGGTCCACAATTTCATGAGATCTTCCATCAATGGCTCTAGGTAAATATCTATATCATTCCCGGGTTGCTTTGGTCCTTGCACAAGTATCATCATCATAATGTACTTCCACTTCATGCACAACCAAGGAGGAAGGTTATAAATACACAGATTCACTAGCCAGGTGCTATGACGGCTGCTCATATTTCCGAAAGGGTTCATTCCATCCGTGCTTAGTCCAAACCTTATATTTCTTGGTTCCCTCCCAAAATCATCAAATTTTATATCAATGTTTCTTCACTGGATTGAATCAGCAGGATGTCTAAGTTTTCTGTCGTTCTTACGCTTATCAACGTGCCAACGCAGCTGGAGTTCCTTTCGTCACCTCGTCTTCGACGCCTTTCTCCATACGCTTGTATCGGGAGGACTTGCATACCGGACATGCATGAAGATTTGCAAACTCCTTTCTGAAGAGGATACAGTCCTTCGGACAAACATGTATTTACTGTACTTCCATTCCCAAAGGACAAAGGACCTTCTTCACTTCATACGTACTTCTAGGCAACTTGTTTCTCTCTAGAAGCATGTCCGCTATGAGACCTAACAATTCTGTGAAACTTTTGTCTGACCACCCATTGCTTGTCTTAGTTTCAACAATTCAAGCACTAATGACAATTTCGTGTACTTATCCTTGCATCCCTCAAACAAAGGTTTCTCTGAGTCCCCCATTGAAATGACCCATTCTGTGTAAGTATGTGTATATCCAATTTTAGAACTATTGAAGTTTTAAAGGGAATAAAGCTGAAATTTTGCATCGCACAGCATCATATAGGTCAACTTAGAACTCTGCATCGGTCGAAAGACTTTAACCTAGACCTAGGGACCATTCAATGAAATGAGGAAAACAAATGTCCACTAAGCATCTTACCCATGTGCTCATGTTTTCTAGTACTTTAACAGTTTCCCCAAACAATTCCAAGATCCTTGAGCCCGAATGATTTTCAAAATACGAAAGGCATTCACTGACTAACCCAGTAGCGCAAAGAGGTAGTTGTTATTTGAGGAGATACGACTGGGTTAATGTCAAAAAATGTCATCTCGAATTTTAAATATCTTCCTGAACCCTCAAATTATTTTCTCAAAAGTATTTGGATAGTACATGGTATAGCCATGAGTATACCTCATATTCAACTTCCGCAAGGGATGTCATAAACATTGCATAATCGGAGATATTTCCATAACCAGTATGTATATACTCTCCAGGGGATCACGGCATTGATAATTGAGGTATCTATTAGGAGCAGCTGTGAAATTCAAATATATATATATATATATATATATATATATATATTCAAATAGATTCAACCTTTAAATAACCAGAAATAAAACATGCGGGTAAAAGAAAATTTTAAACAGCCGAATGGGCTGCAGTCGGCCCGTTTTCTTCCCCGCATGGGCCAGGCCCATTTTCTCCCCGCCTCCCCCGCGATACTCTCTCTCCCCAGTCTCTGCCTCGGCGGGTCCACCTGTCAGCTGCTCCACCACGCTCGCTCCCTCGGTCTCTCTCTTCTCCCTCTCACTGGCGAAGCAGGCCCACGAGTAGGTCTCCTCGCCACGCGGCGCTCCTCCTCTGCCATGCGCACTTCCGAGCACCCTACCCTCTATAGCACACCGGCGACCCCCCCTCCGCATCTCCTCCTCCCACTCCATCTACTCACCTCACCAACGTCGCTCCTCGGCGCCGCGTTTCTCGCCGCTCCCGCCCGAGCTCAGGGACAAGCCCACGGACGGACGATGCACCGGGACGAACTCGGCACCGCAATCTCGGGTGACATCCCGTGACCGGCATCGCCCGTCCCCGCGCCCAGTGGCCAATTCCTTCCCTCTAACTTTGCTGCCCGGTTTCCTTCCCCTCACCAAGGATTCAACGCCGCCGCTAATTTAATTTTCATGCAGCCTCGCCCTCGAACTCCTTTGTCTTCCCCAACAACGGTCACGTTCCTGCCGACGAGGAATTCCCCCATATCCGGTAAGCGACACTTCTAAATTGGTGCAATGTCAAATTCTTGAGCCTCCATTTCTTGTTTTAACCTTCCCTCAGTGCTCGAAATCCAGCCAATTATCCGCACCGCTGACAACCGTGCTCTGCGCCCACCATTGCCACCGCCCCCCTCTTCTTCGCCTCCTTTTGCCCTCGGCGACCACCAAAAACGAGACCGGGGTAAGTTCCCAACCTTCCTCTTGGCTCCATTGCATCGATTTCATGCTAAACCTCCTACCTCCGTTTTCCTTATTCGGTTCCGCCGCTAGTGAGCCTTGAACTGCCACTCCGGCAAGTCGGCGAGTCTCCCGAGCACGAAAACGAGATCGCTAGAGTTCCCACTCCAAAACCCCCACACCAATTTCATTGGAGACGCATGCATTTGGGTGATTGGACTAGCACCGCCGCTCGTCATTTTTAGGGCACCGGGTTCCAGGCTGAGCCGTCGGGTTAAAAAGATGGGCTGACATATGGGACCTGTGAAACATAGACTGGGAAGGAACAGAAGAAGAGAGAGAAGGGAGAGAGGGGCTGGGCCTGTATGTCATAGGCTGAGTTTAGAAAGGAGTTGAGTAATAAAAGGGATTAGCTCAATTTCAAATTCTAGAAAATGTCAGATTGGTCTAAAACTGAAATAAACTTCAAAAATTCATAACTTTTGCATATGAGCTCCAAATTGAATGATTCTTTTTTTTGTTATTCCTCATTTAATCTGTAGAACATTATGGCACATTTGTTGTTCATGTTACATTGTTCTAAAATGATGAAATTCCCATATTACCCCTAGGCTTAAAATTGAAATATGAATTCTAGGAGATAATTGATAATTCCAAAAGAGGTATATGTGGTACCTTATGTAGCTCAAAACAAATATTGTATATTGATCTCATTACTTCCTCCATATACCCTTCCCATATATGCAAAGCATATATGAACAAACCGAACCCTAATTTTAACATGCGCGACTTCGGAAATGCATAACTTGAGCCCTAGAACTCAGATTTCGACAAAACCAATTGCGTTAGCTTTGTGTACATGCTCTCTGCACATTAGGATGCATATCGCCCATGTTTGCTTTCCTCCACTTGCAGGTTTTAATTGAAGATCCTTCTGTTGCTTTATTTCAGTATTCTAGGATTCGATTTTGGGTAGAACCGAGCAACGAGGAATATTCCGAGGTCGAGTACTACTGTGATCCCAAGCAAACCCAGTCAGGCAAGTATACAAAAGCACGATAAGATTCCCTAATTCGTTTCATGCTATGCTTGTGATTGAGTGAAATGCTTGATGGTCATGTTTATGATGATGCTATGTATGTGATGGCGAATCACTAGCATGATAGGCTTAAATGGTTGCAAGATCAGCGGATGATCTTTTAAATGGACTAATAAACTATGAAACCCTAATTGGGAGTTGGGAGGGTCGGTGTACCATCACCTACAGATGGATCGATAGGCGGTTTAACCTGACTCGATACCAGTGTCGTAGGGCTTTACCTGTCACCCACGGCGGGGTTTGAATTGAGATTGGTGGGAAGTCACGGTCGGCCAACCCTGAACTTACACACACTCAATTCATCTCTCGCGTCGGGACAAGTCTTGCTTGCCTTGCCTGACCACAGAATAGGTTGAGCCTTGTTTGGAGCAACCCTAACTAAATCGTCTTGTTTGACGAAATGTGAATGACATGGATGAATCTTGGTTGATTTCCATACATAGATAAATTAGAATTGATTGCTTTAAATCTTAGTATGGATGATTGGCATGTACCTTGGTGATATTGTTTTATCATTCATGCTTATGCCATGCCAATTGAGTAATGTAATCATGATCTGTTAACGTTTCTCTGTAATCACTTGCTATGCTGAAATTGAATTGGGATGAGCCCACAAATGTAGCTTGCAAGTACGACAGTACTTACGGAATTCAATTCCAAAAACTGTTGCAGGTGAGCCCAGTATCGGTGAGTACTATGATGTGGGAAATGCTGACTCAGATGCTTAGTTGATGTTATCGTTTTGGTCGTAATCTTGTGGGTTGTGTTGATGCTTATGGAGATGGTGGGGCTGCCATCTCAGGAGTTTTCACTTTTGTGTTCATTGCTGTTTTTACAATCCGCAGACCTGTAACCAGCCTTCGAGTTGGTAGTTATGTGGTATGGAACCCCCTTCGGGTAAATGGCAACTTATGTATCCTTTTTAGCTCCTTCTCAGTAGAATTTGAACTGTGGTACGAAGTTGTTTTTGTGATCATTCCTTATGCAGTGCGTGTATGATTAAAGTATATGGATTCGATCGTAAAGGAATGATGTCTTCTCTTAGGGTTCACTCTGTGAAGTGTTCTCGGTTGAGTGACCCGCTAGCTGAGATGCAGTGCCAGCTAGGCAGGGTGTGGACAGTCGTACCGGGCTTTTTGAGCGACCCACTAGTCTTCGGGCTAGGTTAGGGTGTGGGTGCAACTGTCGGGCTCCTCCGACTACATTTTGCTTAGTGAGCTTAAGAGCAACATTAGTTCTTTACCGGATCTAAATTCATTTTTAGCTTCTCTTGCGATAGGTGTGTCCTTGTCCGGCATAACCAATCATGAATGCATACGACGCCTGGTAAGCGTATGGCGGATTGGCTAGGTGTCGGATCGTCCAGTAGTGAAGGCATACGACGTTGTGGTGAGCGTATGGTGTGCTGGGCGATTTCTCGGGTATCGGACCTCGTATCGCAGTTGGAGTTGGTTTTGAATTCGGGGTTCTGACACCCATCAAGAGTTTAAATTTCTCGTACTCCCGTGTATTATGGTTTCCTTCTGCATGGCGCAACATCTCGTCCAAATGGTGAAGATCAACCAACGATATTTCTTCATCTGAATCGTAATCGACATTATGTGCCATATAATTATCTTCCTCCGCGATATCGTCGTTACCACCTTCCTGGATTGTTTGCTGCTCACCGTGACTTGTCCAACATGTGTAACGCTCTATGAACCCCTACGAATTAGGTGATCTTGGATCTGCTCTAAGTTCTCAAACATGTGTACATTCTCGCAATCTTTGCATGGACAACAAATATATTGTTTCCCTCTGTTCAACTTATGCTTTTCTGCGACTCTTATGAAATCTGACACGCTACTAAGGTACCGTTCACTTGAGTGGTTACCATCATACATCCAGTTTTGATCTATCTATAGGACAAATTAAATAAATTTAATTAATTCGTGTAAAATATTGAGGCTCACAAAGTGCATACCAACTAATCTATACAATATTAGTTAATATTATCGTTACTATTTGGTTTTGACTACATGTAAGTAATAATTACTAATAGTCTTTTTATTTCACGACCAACAATTACTATGTTGGTAATGTTTTTACTACATGAGAATGATTATTACTAATATTTTATTCATTCACGAAGATATGACCTACCAATAATTACACATTTATTTACGACATAAACAAAATTTTAATTAATCATGCCATTAATACATGGGTTTTTACTATATCAAAACATTCTTAAAATTTCATTTCATACATCCTTTCGACAATTACAACGTCTCTTTACGAGACAAGATAAATCAATTCTAAAATAATAAATTACTATATGCTATATATACAAATATCTCTCTTTTATAAAATCTAAACCACTCAAATATATCATTTTGCCAATCTAAATTAGCTAGCCACATCCTCAATATACTAATTGAAACCAATTTATCTCTCAAATTCAAGAAAGCCAAATAAAATTTTTCATAACATAGCTAGATCTACATTCTCTCTCTTTACCACATTACATCTAGCAAATTAATCAAACTTTAAAACCAATCACTAACCTTAGATCACTAATATGAAAGAGATATGCAATATCCTCTCTAAATCTAGAGCTTTTGGGCTCAATTCAATCTCCAAGGTGAAAAATCGCAAGAGCTCCGCCGCCACTACTGCTTTGTGTAAGAACAGAACATTGAAGACAAGGAGCTCGGTCTGGCAGACTGTAATAAATGGACACCTTATCACAGGCAGGTTTCAACAAAACCGTCTGTGATAAGGCCAACATCGAACCGCCTGTGATATGTCGTCTACATATTGCAAGCGGTTCTTTGACAGGCGTTTGCGTCTCTCCGAATTAACTCAGGCGTTCTTTTTTGCGAACCGCCTGTGATCTACTATAACAGAGATAGATTTTACTTTCCACCTGTGATGAGGGGTCTCGAATGACCAGTTCTGTAGTAGTGCTTGCTGCTGTAGGTTTATCAGCTTGCTCTTGTGATATCTCTGTATCTTTTGGCTTGCCACTTCTGTTGCACAACTGTGTGATCCTCGTCACTGCATTATCATTCTTCTTTTTCTTGAGTGATAATTCGCTGCCTTGGCCAGTGAAAAGCTTATTTTGGAAGCAAAGTCATTGTAGAATCTGTGTGTTGTTTTCTCACTCTCAAAAGTCATATTCATATGTGGTACATGATTCCTTTCTCCTTCCCGACTTAGCTTTTCAACTCTTTCTATACTCTCATTCTCTAAGAATATGCTAATGTCTTCTATTGTAATATGTTCTTGTTGATGATGTTGCTGTTCTTCTTCTTCTGTGTTATTTGTTTGATCTTCATTTTGGTCTTCTGCAACATTGGCTTGATAGTCAATATTGAACTCACCTCCTTTTTGATCTGGACCAAGCCCATGCAATTTTCACTTGTGTCGAATTTCCTAATCTTGTCTGATTCAAGTGAATGGTATTGTTAATGTAGTTCCCGAAATGGCTTGACTCGACTTGACTCTAAATATTCGTCTATTTCAAATTGTTGTAGGCAAGGAAGCAAATCATCTTTGCTACTTGTGCTCAAGTTCATGTTATTCTATTACACAAAGGTAATTTTCAGACATGATAGGTTATATAATAATAATAGTAAAGCACATATTTTGTTAGACGCAGCCTCAAGGAAACATGTTACCTTCAATGACACCTTTCAACTGGAACAGTCTATTTGGTAACTCTCCAGCTGCATATCAGGTGATACATTGAGGTGTTCATTTGTCATTAAGCATTCCATCCTCTAGCATTTATGTACAGTCTGTATCCACTTTGATGTTTTCATATCTTATTTTAGAGTCCTCAAAATTTACATGAAGCTACAATTCAAAGGACTGGCAATGGTTCATTTGGGTATACAAAGCTGCACATAACATTAGTGAAAATGGAGTCAGGTCTTCTATTTGCAGAATAGGTGGTACTGAGAATAACAACGCTGTTGAAAATAGCCATGGGTCAATTGTTGGCATGATGCATGTTGAGAACTCAGGTCGTGCTGATGAACATGTTGATCCATTTCTCAAAGAATGGTTTTGGACCAAATGTTGGTTGAGATATAGCTAGGTTGATTGCTCAATGTGTTCATATTGCATCTGACTCAGTTTAGCAATTTTGAACTTGTCATGACTTTTTTTTGTCCACTTTGTCTATTTTAGCATGGACCATGGTTCCATTTGAACAAGTTTTGTTTATCACTAGTTCACTACTGGATATTGTTTCCATTAAGATTGGTTTAATCTATTAAAGGTTGATGGTGTTGGTGTCTATTTGTGTGTTGGAAGAAATGATATATTATATGCTAAGTCGGTAGTCAAAATTTATTGCTCTAAATAATATACAAAAATAAGTATGTTAAATAAAAGTTCAATATTTCTGACAGGCTTGCCATAAATGTTCAATTCACGTGTCATGGTAAAACGTGTATCCACAAACAAGAAGTCAGCAAAGTAAAGCAAAATCTATGACTGGGACGTGAGCAATGAATAGTTGATCTCCAACAGGGCAGTTGGCTAATAAACATACGATCTCCAACAAGGCAGTCCTACATTTCATCCATGTTCTCTGACTGTCTTGTCATAGATCTTCATTTCTAGCGTGGCAGTGTACAGATGCCGGAAAAGATCACTGACTGATGGCACCCTGTCAGGTATAGATCGATCTACATCAGTTCAGTCAGGGACTCACAAACTTCTCCAACTACTCATCTCTAACAGATGATCTTCGATAGGGTCCAGTCAGAGAATACAATCTCCGACTGGAATATGAGGTTCTCTGACTTTTTTGGCCTGTCACAAAAAACTGAATCCGTTGTAGCGAGAAGATCGTGTGTGGCAGCAGGATAGTAGTACTTTTATTGTAGTCAATCTAGAGATAAGTGAGTAAGTATCAAATAATTTTTTGCCTTCTTTCTGGGTATAACCCTTGGCTATAAGCCGAACCTTATAATTCTTGATAGTACCATCATGCCTAAGCTTCTTTTTAAGCACCCACTTGCACCCTACCGGTTTACAACCGTAAGGATGACCCAGGATCTTCCAAGCTCCGTTAGTGACAATGGAATCCATTTTGTTATGGACTGCTTCCTACCAGTAGTCTGCATCAAGAGAGTCTTATATGTGGTGTCAAACCAATGGCCACCTCGACCTCAATGTTCGGTTCTTTGCTCTATCTTTGTGCATCTAGGACTGATATCATGCTTAACGTGTGCATGATTGCACAGTTTTGCCGCTCCCAAGGAGTGTCACCATATGGCTGTTAAGAGAATCTTAAGATATTTAGTTCATACACCCAACCTAGGTTTGTGGTATCCCAAGGGTGCTAGTTTTGATCTAGTTGGATATTCAGATTCGCATTATATGGGTTTTTAGGAAGAGCACTTCTGGGGCATATGTCAATTCCTTAGTGGATCCTTAATATCATGGTCATCTAAGAAACAAAATTTCGTAGCACTATCCACTGCCGAAGCGTTGTACATCTCCACAGGTAATTGGTGTGCACAATTGCTTTGGATGAGGCAAAGATTGAGAGATCATGGTATTCATTTGAAAGAAGTGTATCTTTTGTGTGACAATAAAAGCGCAATCACAATAGCCAACAACTACACCCAACACTTAAGAACCAAGCACATAGATATCCAATACCACTTCCTCAGGAATCATGTGACAAAGGGAGATATAGCTTTGAGCCATGCAAGGACAAAAAAAGTTAGTGGATATCTTCACCAAACGCTTAGATAAGCATAGGTTTTGTGAGCTGAGAAATGAGTTAAGTATTTTGGATTCTCGAAACATTGCTGAAAACTTTATAAATTTGCTTGCTTGGTTTTTTTGAATTTTGGAGCTTAATATGTGTGCACACATTTAGGGGGAGTGTTGTTCTCTCAATGAACACCACATCCCATAACATGTGAACAAATAACAATTTTGTGTGTCTATTACTCTAAGGGTGATGCACACGCAAAATGTGAGCTTGTGCCTCTTGGGATCTTATGTTGTAATACATATTGGTCCTAATGAAAATTTTGATCTCATACATGGTGGAAACACCGCAAATCACCATCTTTGGTTATCACTAGGTCTTATTTTCCTTCTCAATGTTTTGGTATCTTTTGAAAATTTTGTTATATTTTGCCAGAAGTATGAGTTGATCTTTATTAAATTCACATCCAAGTTATTGTTTTGATTGCTTGGTTGTTCACCAATTGGATTGGAAAAGAATACCTAAGGATTCCATAGCTTCTGCACACTGGAGCTTTTCATCATAATGTCAGAACGTCCAGGTTGCCCTTGGATGTTCACATTTCAGTCCATCACTTCCGGAAGTCTTTCTCGGAGCGTCCAACTTCGCCAGTCCAACTGTTAGGAGCTTACCTCAAAGGCTTTGACATTTTCTTGGAACCTCCGAGTCCAGATCGACCACTCCACTTAAATATTCACCCGATCAGAGGAAACCCTAATCCACTCTTAGGGCCTCTGACTTATTTCCTCCAACTCTTTTGCCGGCCTACTTCAGCACCACCTGTCATTGGCGGGTCCCTGTTGCGACCTCGATGGTCTCATCAAGGCTCGCCGATGCTCGGTCACCGACGTCGGCCTCTACACCGCCCAACGCCACCGAAGCAGCCTCGCCGCCGCCACATTAGGGCACGACAAGTGGATTCGTGGCCTCCTTGACCAATTCCTTGCTGTGAATCCATCTTTCACTGGTGTATTCTTCAAATCCTGAGTTACTTCGTATAGATCTAACTCGTTTTCCAGTAGAAATCACGTTTCTTAGATCCAAAATCATTTGCGTGGTAGATTCTCGAAATCCTAGTTCTCAATACTCTCGGATCGTCCGAAAATTTTCAGAGTCTCTGACAGGTGCCATAAAAACTTCAAATCTTGTAATGACCCATTGCGTGTTAGCATGCAAATAGAACTTTAGAGTTCTACTTGAAGAAAAGTGAAGTTTTTGCATCTCATGTCATCATATAGGCCGATTTAAAAAATTTGCCTAAATTTGAAACTTCGAACACATGACCTAAAGTTTAACCTCAATGATATGGAGAAACTAATGGCAGCTAAGAACATTTTCAATGTGTTCCTATGTGTAGAATTAATGTAAAGGAATCTCCTACAGGTTTTAAAACTTTTTAACTACAATTAATCCTCAATTGAGTACAATTGCTTAATAATCAAATAGTGCCATTCAGGGGATATGCCTTAGCCAAATATTATGAAAGTTTTTGTATCTAACTCTTAGAATCTTCCTAAATCCCAAAATTTTGGGACTATAGTTATGTATGGTTATAGTTAGAATCTCTCTCTTCCTATTTTAACAAATAGGGAGCACTAAAAATATCTTTATTGACTTCACCAAAGTTTGCATAGATGGTATATCTCCCCAGGATACGCTATGATGTTTATACAATTTTGAAATCATGATTTGAACCCTTAGAAATTTCAAATCAGAATTTGCACCAAAAAAAGAAAAAGAAAATATTAAATTTTGTTTGGCTGCTTGGACCGTACTCAGCCCGCTCCGCTCCCCTTCTCGGGCCAAGCCTAGCTATTTTTACCCGCAGCCCTCCCCTTCTCACCCAATCACTGACACCTGGGACCCACCGGCCAGCTCCCCTGTTCTCCCTCCTCCACGTCGCTCGGCCTCTGCCATCCCCACTACCGGCACTCACCTTCTCCAGTACACCGCCGGGCCTCCTCTCAGATTCTCCTCCTCCCTATTTCACCCCCACACCCTGTTGCCCTCACCCGCACACCCCACCAACTCTCTCACGTCCTCGGATGAGCTCGCAGCCGAGCGACGCGGTCAGGACCAGCCCAGAATTGTCACCCCGCCACACTGCCCTCTGCACCACCCTCGTCTCCGCGTTCGGCAACCCTCTTTTCTCTAAGCCCTGTCCTTTAGCTCGCCTCACCTCGGTGAACTCACAGGCAGGTTAATTGGATTTTTACAACCAACCTCAATTGCCTTCCTCTACGCTAATCGATCTTCGTCGCTGTCGTCGACTGGAAGACCTTGCCCCTCGCCGTCGGCAGTTCCCCTCTCCCTTTGTCTTTGTCAAATCAATTCCCCTAGTTCCCGTGGATGCACAGTTTGACTTAATTAGATTATTTCACAGCTTTGCCCTCGGATTCCTCGTTGTCCCCATCACCAGTCACCCCTTCGCCACCGTCCAATTCCTCACATCCAGTAAGCACCCATCCCGGCCGATCACTTTTTTAGATTCCCGAGGCCCTTTTCATCTCCCCTGACCTCCTGGTTCACTTCCATTTGTGCGTGGTCGCCCTCCCCACCAAGACCCGACGCTGCCACCGCCATTGTCGACCGAGCTCCCCGCTCCACCTTCTTCCCCCACACCTGAGCACCAAAACAGTATGCTGGTGAGCTCCCCTTTGCAATGCCACAGTTTCTTCCCCTTCTTTTCGTAGAGCTCGCTCGGGTGTTCGCCGTTGCTCGCCACCGTGCGGCCTTATCGGAGCCGAGCCGGTGCCGAGTTTGCATTTGATTCCCATGGGTTGAACGGATCAGAATAAGGGAAGCATAACCTGACATATGGGGGTCCAAGTGTAATAGACTAGCAAGGAATAAAATAAAAAGGAAGAGAAGAGTAGGGCTGGACCCATAGGTCCCACTTGCCATTTCCTAAGGCTAGCTGCCACCCCAGTAAGAAAAGTTTGTCTCGAGTTAAAATTCCAGGAAATGGCAGAAAAGTTTAAAATTGGAATAAACTTCAAAAATTCATAGAGGTGGCAAATGAACTCCAAATTGCATGATTCTTTTTTGGGTAGTTTGCTCTTAAGCTATAGGATTTTATGGCATACTTGTTATTCATGTTACCTTGCTCTAAAATTTTGAAATTCCCACAATACCCCCTCTACCTTAGGTTTACTATATGGTTTGTATGGAATAATCAATGGGTCTAATAATAATATATGTAGTATGAGAAAACTATTTGAGGTATATGATGTATATTGAATCCCCTATTTCACTCATAAGAACCTCCCATATGTTTAATCATGAACATGAACACATAAACCCCTAATACCGACATAGCAACTTCAAAAATGCATAACTCAACCCTAGAGCTCAATTTTGACGAAACCAATTGTGTTAGCTTCATATAAGCATTCTCTACATGTTAGGATGCATATCATTTACTTTTGGACTGTTGCACTTTGCAGATTTTTGATTAAACTCCTTTTTATTGCTTTATTTTGGTATTCCGGGATTCAATTTTGGGTAGAACCGAGCAACGAGGAGTATTCTAAGGTTGAATACTATTGTGATCCAGACCAAACCCAGCAAGGCAAGTTTACAAAAAGCTCACTAAGATTCCCTCAATTCATTTCATGCTTTGCTATTGATTGAGATGAACTGCTCGGTTGTATATTTGTGACAATGATATGTCTTGTGATGGCGAATCACTAGCATGGTTAGGTTCAATTGTGTTATAAGATCAACGAAGCTCTTTTAATTGGACTCATGAACTAAGAAACCTTAAGGGTAAGATGTGAGAGCCGGGGTTCTGTCATCTACGGATGGATGCTATATAGGGTGAGCGTAAGCACCGTAGTTATTCAGTCGATACCGGTGTCATAGGGCTTTACTCTTCACCCACGTAGGGAGACTTAGCGAGATGACCAGATAGTCGGGGTCAGCCAACCTCGAACTAACGGCTTCCCGGAAGTGCTTCCTTGGCCAAACCTTAATTGGTTTGCTCAAAGCAGATGAAATAGTTTTTGTGAGCTATCTTTAATTCACCCAAGCTTGATTTACTTGTTGTGATGATTTGATATGAAGTTCTTGGCTGAATTTCTACATGTGTAATTGTGAAGGTAATTGTGGTCATGTTGGATGCATGTTGATATTGTCTTATCAAATATGTTCATGCCATGTTTACATTGTTAATGATATGCAATGCTAGTGTTTTATTATTGTTAATAGCTTTGCTAAAATTGAATTGAGATGAGCCTACAAATGTAGCTTGCAAGTACGAAAGTACTTACGAAATTCAATTCCAAACTTGTTCCAGGTGACCCTAGCGTTGGTGAGTATTAAGACACTGAAAATGCCGATAACGGTGCTTAGGTTTTGAGTTATCCTTCACGGTCAAGAAATATGGGTTTTGTGTCCTCATATGGAGATGGTTTTGACTGCCATCTCATGGTTTAAATGTAGCTTGCAAGTACGAAAGTACTTACGAAATTCAATTCCGAACTTGTTCTAGGTGACCCTAGCGTTGGTGAGTATTATGACACTGAAAATGCCGATAATGATGCTTAGGTTTTGAGTTATCCTTCGCGGTCAAGAAATGTGGGTTTTGTATCCTCATATGGAGATGGTTTAACTGCCATCGCATGGTTTACCTTTTTGCTTTTGCTGCTATTTTTAAAGTTTAAAGACTTGTGAACAACCTTCGAGTTGTGAATTATGTGTTGTATGACCTCTCTCGGGTAAGAGATAATCTATGTATCCTTTTAACTCCATGTTATTAGAGTTTGTCCTGTGATATGAAGTTGTTAATTGTGATCAATCCATATACCGTGCATGAATGGTTGAAGTATATGGAATTAATCGTAAAGAGGCGATGTCTTCTCCCAGGTTTCATTTTACGAAGTATTCTCGGTTGAGTGACCCGCTAGCTGAGATGCAATGCCGGCTAGGCAGGGTGTGGACAATCACACCGGGCTTTCGAGCGACCCATTAGCCTCCGGCTAGGTTAGGTTGTGAGTGTGATTATTAGGCTCCTCTGATTTTACTTTGTTTAATGAGCTTGAGAACAACATTAGTTCTTTACTAGATTTTGAGTTCACTTTGAGCTTCCCTTCTGATAATTGTGTCTTTGTCTGACTTAACAAACCATCAATGCATACGACATGTGGTGAGCATATGGTGGGTTGGTTAGATGTTAGATCATCCAACAGTGATGGCATACGACGTTTGGTAAGCATATGGTGTGCTGGACGATTTCTCAGGTATTCAGGCTCGTGTCGCAATTGGAGTTGGTTTTGAACTCGGGGTCCTGACAGATCTGCCATCAGAGTCTCTAAGAAATTTGAGGTTAGGTTATGTTCTCAACTAAAGTGAATATCAAGGCCCCTAGGAAAATTCTTGGACCCTCTAAGATACTTTTCTGGTTCTTCAGAACAATATCTCAAAGCATCCGAGATAGACTTGGAGTGTCTGGGATTTAGTTTAACTTAGTCCTGAACCTGTTCCCGGACCCTTCGAATTCAATCTTAGACTCTCCAAAATACTGAATACTATGATTTCTAATATCCTTTTGCTCCAGAACTTCCTCTTTTTCGTCTGAGCTCAATTGTGTACCTACCTCATGCTCTAATCTAATCCTTTTCACAGCTGTTCACATGGATTCCGAGGAAGAACGAGCTAGCCAAGAATTCGGGGAGTACCAATCACATGATGAAGCAGGGTTAGAGTCTCCAAATAGCTCAACTTTTGAGAGATGATCGAGGAAGTGATCAAGGGGTCAGATTGATGAGTCAGAAAAATAAGCCTAAGTTGCCAATGTGGAGAGTACTCCCAAGACCAAACGGGTAGCTCAACGAGGGTTTAGACCTCCTTCCAGCCACTCCTAACATAAAGAAGAGCATACTCCGAATACCAAGGCCAAGGTGACCAAGTCAACTACTCCTCCCTGTCGTCGACCCAAACGAGCTGCCACTTCTCAGGCTGACAAGTTGGTTAGGGTAGCTCCTCCCAAGACCACCAAGACAGCAAGCTCTAAGAAAAAGAAGTCAGCTTTGCACGAGCAAACTCCAATTCAGACCTTTCCCACCATTTGGAAAGCTTGGATGGTTCATGGAAGACTAGAAATTCCAGCAAACTTCATTGTGGTAGTTCCCCATCTGCCCAAAAGATGCCCTACACCGAGAGAAGTGATCAACTATAAGGATTACACCAATGATAACCTCTAGAACATCGGATGGGAACGTAATCCTTATCTATGCAAGAAAAATGCAACTGACACTCTTTTTCATACTCTTAAGCAGCAAGATTATTATGAGACACTGATTTGCAAGCTCAATACCAAAGTTGTTCCTCGATGCTACATTGACTTCAACCAAATTTGTAGTCAAGGATACTTCAATGGCATAGTTGAAGCTTGCAAGGCATGAGGAATCTTTGACCTCATGAGTAGAAAGGAGGATTGGTGCCATGAACTAAACATGCAATTCTATGCAATTGTGTTTATGAAAATGGGTAAGGCAAAGAACATTCACTAGATGACACATGGGAAGAAGTACAGTGCTTCCTACAATGAATTTGCAACTGTTGTTGGTTTCAAAGACATTGGCGATGAGTGTCCTCTAGTTCATGACAACCGAAAGTCTCTTGGGGCCAATTATTTCACTTACATCTACCTAGTGGCTCCAAGTTCAAGCTAGGAGGAACCAAAGGAATGATGTTGTTTATCTCCACTCTCAAAAAGCTCTCCCATCACACTCTTTCCTCAAAGTATGGAGATGTCACTCACATTATAGGGTATGTGTATGATCTTTTCATGCGCATGTTCAGGAAGGAAGACTTCAATGTGATGGATATCTTCACCAAGATGATGATTGCTAGTGCGGATAACAATTGATTTTTTTCCATATGCACCATGCATCCAAGCCCTCATCAACAATTATGTGGAAAATGATTTCTATTTGGAAATGAAACTGTGTGATTGTTGATGAAGAAGAAGATGATGATGATGCTCTTCTCCCCTGGGTGCAGCCAAAGAGACTCCTCTTGAGAAAATGGGCCACAAGATTGATATAATCTTCAACATGGTTAGGGACTGCTTTGTCGGGCTTGCCAAGATCAAGGACAAGGTCAAGAAGCTCAAGTTTTGACAAAGGAGGATAATGAGAACTCAGTGAATCATTCAAGAGTAGATCTTTGATGGGGAGGACTTGTCTGACCGTGGCTCGGAGTTTAACTCAGACATGGATTCCAATATGTCGTCTCCTTTGCACAACTCTCCCTTCAGCAGGCCTCATGTTGAGGAGACTTTTGTCATCCCCGAGTACGCCACCATGCATCGTCCCAAGGGAGCATACCCTGCTGGCACCATGTTCACTTTTGGTGCTTCTACCTCAGCTTCTACTCCATCACCAAGTGTACCATCCCTAGCTCCTACTCCAGCTCAGGCTCCTTCACCAAATGTCACCGCTCCGTCACCCGGCAGCTTCGTCAGCTCCTTCTCCAACCGGTGGATAGGGTTCTTGTGAGTAGCTCATAGTCTTGCACGCTCTTCCCCTTTTTCGGTGTCTTGATGCCAAGGGGGAGAGGCATATCTTCCTAGCTTGCGTTTGTTTTTGGGGTAGTTAGTGTTTTGGGAGTTACAAGAGTCGATCTTTTAATTATCTCTTATTGTTTTGTAAACTCTATCATTTTGTGTGATGTGGATGTGGACATGGTTTGCTTATTTTATCATATGGACATATATTGCTTATTCACATGCTTTTTACGCCATCTTTACCTCTAACGTGCCTAGTTATTTTTCTTCACATGTAAAATTGTACACTATGCACACCCACATATCCTAAAATATAGGGGGAATCTCCATATTTCTAAAATTAATATGTGCACTTGAATTCAAAGCAATTTCAAATGGTGCACATCTTTAGAGGGAGCTCTTTCTATATTCTAGGACCCAAAAAAACTATATTTTATCCTAAATCAAAGCTTTAATTGTCTTTTCATCAATCACCAAAAGGAAAGAGATTAAAAGTGCATCTAGGGTCCTCTAAGTGGGTTTTGATGATTAATGACAAAACGATTAAGGGACTAATATGTGTATCAAGTGAGGATTAGGAATGTAGTCCCACTTTATGATTGCAACCAGTGTTCTACCCCTAAAAGTTGGAAAAAAAGATAGCTTGGATTTCTCAAAGGTTAAGGATTGAGTCTATGGAAGCCGTACTATTAAAGGGAAGTGCCGAGAAGCTGGTGAGAAAGCCATGTTAATGCTCAACTAGGACCAAGTGTCATCTCTTTAAAAAATGGTCTTCAAAAACTCTACATCATTTTATCTCAGCCCATCTCAAAGCATCTGAGTTCTATTCTAGGTATTGAGTCTGAGAACTCAAAGCTTATGAGATAAGCTTCGGTTGTCTGCTTCGCGGAGAAGTTCAAATTTTCAGAGTGTCCAAGCTTGAAGTCGAAGCATCCAAGAGTCACTTCTGATCTAACCTCTTTTAAGGAATTCAAAATATCGGAGCCTCCGAGTGCCATATCGGACTATCTAAGATCATCTTCTAAAAATCTTTTTTTTCAAAGTCTCAGAGCCTCTAGGTTCATGTCAGAACCTCCTACATCGGCCTCTTTTGTTGACAGTCACACGCTTTTCAAATTCTCGGAGCCTTTGGGTTTTTCCCGAAGCCTCTAAGTTCAGCTTCTCACTGGTCAATCTAGCTGTTATTTCAAATCCTAGATGGTCCGAGTTTGCTATTGTACCCACCAAGAATTGCGTAGAAAACCATAACGGCTAGTTTTGTCAGAGGTCTCTACATATACCCCTCTTCCTCCTTTCACTCTTAACTCTTTGCCAAGGTCTTCACTTCTCTCAACCCTATGCCTCCATGTTCGTCAAGTCTTCAAGCCTTGATTCTTGTGAAGAAAACTTTGAGAGTGAAATTTGTGTCAAGTTGAGCATCAAGAAAGAGTTCATCTCCAAGAGGATCGTCATGATTTATTACTCTTTGAGATTGGTGTCTCCTAGACGGCTAAGCGTCGTTGAGAGTCTTCGAGAAGATTGTGAAGAGCCCCATAAAGTTTTTAAAGGTCCGGAGCTTGCCTGCTGTAAGATGAAGAGCTACCAAGAAGAGAGGGAAGCTTTGCATAGATAAGCTTCTTGAGGAAAGAGCACGTTTTGGTACCAGGTTCAATATTTTGATCAAACTTCCTCAACGGAGACATAAGATTCCGCCAAGAATATGAATGCCAACAACAAATCTTTGTGTCTCTCCCCTTTTTGTTTGTCTATTTTACTTGTTTTTACTTCCTTATTGTGTTCTTAGCTTGTTTAGCATACTAGCACGATAGATTTTGCTTAGGGTTGCGTAGAGAACATAGGGATACTTGTGTAGGAATCAATTTTGGGATAAAATTTTGGTAACCTCCTATTCACACCCCCTCTCATGAGTCGATTCCCTGGATCCTTTTAGTGGACGAGGACAATGTCGATAGATTAATGGACGTAGATGAGCAACGAGGATGTAACAAACATCATGGAAGTAGACGAACAACAAGCAGTCACGATGAACATCGCTTCCCAAAAATATAATTCATCCCTCATGCGGTGCACGCTCTCAAGAGACGAATGCTTCGAAAACCTGATCTCCCCGGCAAATGGTGCACGCCGTAGTCGAGACGGAGTAGACTAAGATATGCCGCACAACAAATGGAATGAACAGAATCAGCTTCTATGGGTTCTCACGGGAAATGAGAGGAGAGCTCTGTGGTGTAGTATGTGGACTCTCCCTGCCCTTCTTCTTATGTAGCCATGCGGACGGGAGAAGCAACAAGCACCGATTAAATCCCATCCTACAACGCAATTAGGAGAACATGTAACGCCAGTGATTAAATTAGCCATTTTATGTTTTGCTATTAACCACAGTAACATGTCTATTACTTTATTAATGTCACGTCATTGCTTTTCCGGTACGAGTGACAAAACACTGCACTACTCGGTCACAACGTGGACAGGCATGCGTGGGGAAGCGAGCGAGCAAGCGCATGTGTTCCTTCTTCTCCTATGCTACAAAGAGGTGTGACACATCTCACCTTATATATTGATGTCTTTTCACCTTCACTAGTAATATGAGACTAATAATTGTACATATATCTTGCAATTGGCCTTTAGAATTTATCTAGGAACTATTATTAATATGGTTTTTGGCCCAATATTTCTAACAAGGTTTATACCAAAGAAATTATCTGCATTCTGCGGTGTTCATTTTAGTCACTTTGAATTAACTTATGTATTTTAATCTGCCACACTTTAATGTCTTTTAATCAGATATTAGCGGAATATGAAACTGCATGTGAAGCAGGAAAGGAATGAAGCCTGAATGTGAAGCAAGAAAGGAATGAAGTTCACATACAGGGAAGAGAATTGTGTAGAATTTTGTGTGGATATTTACTGCTATATGGTACCCTTTGCATCCTTCCTTAGCTATCACTGTCTGCTACAGGTGCTGTTGCAGGATGGAGCTCATTTAGATTTTTTTTTAGTTCATCTAATCTTAGATGCTCATTTTCTTAAAACTTTCTTAGATGATTTTGTGTCTTTTTTTTTGCGAAAAGGACCTGGATCAATTCAAAGGATCATCAGAAGTACAAAGACCCCAAACATAAAGAAAATTACATCGAGGTCCCTGGACCACCGGACGACCGCTACCGCCGCCAGACCGAGACGAAGTCGCGCCGGCGCCGCCGCTCCCCTACCGGAGCCATTCTGACCTTGACGCAGACAGCTGGGAAGACCTCGATCACGTGCCCCAAAGGACCAGCGCCCTGGAGCCATAGCTGCCGTCGCTGAACCTCTGAAACGATCCGAAGATCCAACCAGCAGACCTCGCCGGCGCGCAAGCACGACGAGAACACAAACTACCACCAGCTCCTCGACACCACCAAGAGCAGCGCCGAGACGAGGTTGGAGCCGGGGAGACCAAACTCTCATCTCTGCCGAGAACCTCGACGAACCGGCGGCAGAGCAGAGGAAAAGGACAAAGGCAACCAAAACCCTATCTACAAACCAGACCCTGGCCCGCAGGCAACCGGAGGCGGGGAGAGACGACGGCCCCGCTTGGGACGAAGCTGGATCTGGGGCGGTGTTTTTCGCCGCTCTGGACTATAGCACTAGAGAGTTTGGGGTGATCGACACCAAAATATATATTGCAGTAGATGATTTTGTGTCTTGAATGAAAGCTGACTGGGCAAATTGTGTCTTCAATTCCATTAGACTCGTGTTGTATCTGATCAGCTATTCAGATCATGAATATGTCCAATATTCATGTTTTCATATATTGCTCGGTGCTCCAATGCACTGTTATTTATCAACACATTAGTTTGTGTGAAATTTGTTGGTTTGCGATGTATACTAGTTCAGTCAACCAGCAGCCGTGCAAACTAAGCACATAGTAGCCAGCACCCATGGGCCATGCAACTAGCGGCGCGATCTAAAGCAGCCATGGGCCATGCTACTAGCGCAACAAGTCAGGCGGGCTGAAACTTAGAAGTTTACCCGTTACCATATCAGCTTAGGTGTGGACCGACTCTCGGAAATACGTGTTTCAACGTGCCAAGCGGTTCGGCAAAGGAGCAGAACCAAACCGCTGCACCTGCATCTTGACCGTAAATAATACATTCGGGTTCACCGGTTCAAGGCTACACCGGCAGCGGGGTGACTCCGACCCACGGGTATAGGCGGCGCTGGTAATGCCAAGGCCCAGCTGCGGCGGCGTCGCAACAGTATCCAACTTTCTTCCGTTTCCCGGCAACTACTACTTCTCGAACACTGCAAGTTCAGACAATTTCGGGAAATAGCTGTACAGCTACATTGCCATGTCTGCTGCGATAGCATCTTTCCTCTTCTAATCACACGCTGCCTGCAAATCAGATATTTACATATGTATGCCATAGTTGATTTTCTAGATAGAAAGGCTTCTGATCCCGTCCGTAGCCTGTGTCTGCCGTGATGGACAAAGATCGTACCTGCAATTGATGATTCCACATCTTGCTGCTTCGGTTCTTCTTTTTGGCTAGACAGATACCCGACGCTTTTCTGTGGGATAGTTGCTGTAGAACAATTGCACGGTAGTGAATAGCCAAAAGCACGCGTTCATTACGGCATTTTGTAAACCCATCTTCCCATCGAATTGTCCACATCCTAATTACGGTAGTGAATAGCCAAAAGCACGCGTTTAATAATATAATTGGGTATATAAGATATTATATAAAGATCACGAGGGAGATGCAAACGTGTACGCACACCACACACCACCCTTACGACCTGACTTAATTTCTATGGTATGCCTGCCTAATAATCTGTCTTCGTTCTGCTGGTGACGTACTTGTTCATGATCTCTCCTTTGTTCATCCTCCCGAATGTATCTAGGGGCAGGAGGACAACACAAGGCCAGCTTTAAGATCGGAAGGAGAAAGCTCTGACTACGTCATCGTGACGAGGGCGAAACTAGTCTCTGCGACGAGCCCGACGCTATGCTCCGAACCACATCGTTAGCTTGGCCGCGAGGTTGTCCGTGAGAGAGGGCGTGGCGATGGTGGCTTGCTATTTCCGTAAGCTCAAGACCATATATATATCGTGTTGGCTAATTCTCAGTCATCTGAAATTTTTATAAATCTTAGTCACCTAAAATTACACATCAATTAGCTTAAAATTACAGTTCTGTAAGTGTGCAATTTTAGTGACAAGTTGCTGCAATTTTTAGTCTGTAAAATTGCATATCCTTTAGCCTAAAATTGCAGTTTTAAAGGTGTGCAATTTTAGTGAAAAGTTACTGCAATTTTTAATCCATAAAATTATATGTTATTTTAGTGGAGATGAGAGTTGTTGGATTTTGATCCAAAGACTTAAAAAGTGACTGAGATTTAAGAAAATTTCAGGCAATTGAGAAATAGACATTCCTAGCTTGCAAAAAAAACAACGAAAGAAGAGCATAAGGAATTCGATATGGATCATCAACCAGAGACTCTGAGGTATAAAGATCGTCGCTGAAAGCTGGATTCGTTTATAGGAACCTGTGTAAAGCGGATTTATCAGGCAGGCAATAGAGGCAAAAATATTGGACCTGACGATTCAAACCCCTCCCATTCCCCTCGTGCCGCTCCCCAGGCGGCACCAGGGGCGAACTTTAGCGCTGCCAGCGGTCGACCCTTCTCTGCTCCTCTCACTGACGCTGCCGCTAGCCTCAACTGTGGTGGCGGTGGGCCCCGAGGCGGTGGCGGCCCCAGGACGAGGCGGTGGAGGCGCTTTTGGCATCTACGGAGGGGCAGTGCTCCTGCCCGTGTGGGCGGTGGGACACCGGCTAGTAGAGGCTGGTGGGCTAGCGCTGGGCAGCGGGCTGTTCCGTGACTCCGTGGTGATGGAGGGCCGTGCCGGGCTGCTCTAGCTTGCAACGTGGTGGGCGTGCAGCATGGAAGCCCACGGGCGTGGGCTGCATTTCCAGCTTGGTGGTGTCGGCCTCGATCCGGCTCCGGGTCCAACGTGGTTGCCACGGGTTTGGTGGTTGTGATGCTGCTCGGCGCAGCCGTCACATCTTCGTCGGGCGGCGCTCCTCCGGTGCATCGTCCTTCGGATCTGGGAATTCACCATGGCAAGTAGCATCCATGGTTGGAGTGCGAGGGGACGTCAGATCTGAGCTGGCATGTCCAGAACTGCTCAAGGGGGTGCACGTGTCCGATAAGAAGACGGGCGGTGTGCTTCACGACATGCTGCCCTTCGTGGTGCTAGTCGTGCAGCTCTCCGGCTTTCTCGTCACTATTGGCCGGTGCAGGTCGGTGGGTTGGTGCGGTGCAAGGGTTCCGGGCAAAAGTTTTGCTAGGTTTTTGTCGCTGCCGATAACGATAATGTTTTTGGATGTCATTTCTCTCCTTGGAGGCATTCTCATGGAGCCCAGCCTCTTCCCTTATCCTAGGAATGTTCTCCGAGTGAAAACCAAGATCCAGATTGCCGGATCGGGAGACGGTGGTGTCTTCGACATCATGAACTCCTTGGAAGCGCCACTTTGGAGCTCCTATCTCATGCTTGGCGACTGGCCTCGTGCTTGTTGGCTCTGGCTTGAGGCCCGTAGTGGTCGGAGTGGCCACAACGATGACACCCTAGTGAAGTTGGAGCTACCATCTGGTCGTGATGCAGGATCGATGATTCAAGGTCTGCAGGACTAGGCTGTCGTGTCTCGTTCTTCTCCTTCAGCGATGCAAGTCATGAAATCAGAGCAGGGGAGTCTGCGTTGTGCGATGTGTGATGACGATGCCACACAACTGGTGGAGTTGGAGGGGGGTGGCGTGTGTTTGGTTGTTTCCAGCGGCACAACAGCTGGGGGTCAACTGCTTTCTTCGAGCGAAATCGAAATCATCTGATCGTGAGTGCGATGGCGACGACGATGACGTCGAGGTTTTGCTAATGGATGGGGTGGCTCGACTATTGTATTGTGCTCAGCCGACTTATTATTGCAGTTGGGTCATTTTGGCAGTGCTCTAGGTTTAGTTTAACTAGATAATGAGCTCATTGTGGTAGTGGTTTTAGCCCTATCTTTTCAATTAACCGAGCATGGCATGGTTTGGCCTTTAAAAAATATGAGTTATTTTACTTATGGTGTGATGATAGAGCTCCCGTCTCGTTTGTTTGTTAGTTTTGGGAAAAAATAAAATCCTGGAGGGAACCTCGACAAATAGAACAGTTCTCAGGGGTCGAACTGAAATGTATCCGATGGCACTGCTCATTTGCTTTCGCCGAAGACTAGATTATTGCCTTACGCCGTTTTAGTTTTATTGACTCTCATTATTTCATCAAGATGATAGAATTAATAAGAGTTCACTCCTAATCTCTGCATAATAATGATGTAAACAGCCAAAAACCACATAAGCAAAAGAAACAACAAGATAGAAGACCGATACACGAAAACAGCAAGCACTAAGGCGAGGCAGCATCGAGCCTAAGCGTAGCCCGCCATCCATGCTAGCTGAAACACTCCTTGACCACCCGCTTCAATTGCTTACACATCACCACAACCATATCCCGAGGCTCTAGCTTCTGAAGCATAGCCCAAGTACGGAGTCAGTGCATACATAAGTATATAGCCTGCAAAGGAGAAGATATTTGCCTCTTATCAAAAGCCATATCATTTCTACATAGCCACACGGACCAACACATGGCGGCCGCCCCCATCAAGATATTTGGTTTTAAAATTTTTTGTAATACCACGAAGTCAGTTGCCGAACAAGTTGGAAATGCTACGGGGTGAATAAAAGCCAGAAGCCACCTGGATGATAGACCATGCGGAACGGGTGAAATGACAATCGAAAAAATTATGTTGAATGGTCTCATTTTCGTGACAAAAATAACACTTCTGGCTGCCTTGCCAATTTCGTAGGGCTAAGTTATCCTTGGTTAAGACCACTCCCCGACGCAAATACCACATAAAGATTTTGACTTCTAGAGGAATCTTTAATTTCCAGCAATGCGTGGAAATTTTGACTTCGGGATATTGCTATGTACGAGAGCAAGGTATAAGGATTTAGCCCAGAATTTCCCTGTTTGGTTCAAATTCCAGCAAAATGCATCCTACTCTTGTGATAGGCCTCCATTAGCAATGCGTGGAAGTAACGTGTTCCACGCTACTAAGTTAGGACCAATAAGGTCCCTATGAAATGAAACAAATGGAGGAAAGGTCCACAAAACCTGGGCGACAGTATCCTTTTTGTTTCGGACTATGTTGTAGAGACACGAGTATTGGTCACGTAGAGGCAAATTGCCTAACCACGTATCTTCCCAGATCTGATTTGGGTGCCATTGTTGATAGAGAGTGGCTTAGAACCTAAATATTTATTCCACAACAATTGTTGCAATGCTCCGTCTTCCGTCAGTAACTTGAAAAGCCACTTACAAAGTAGGGCAATGTTCTGGACATCCAAAATCTAGAATTCCTAAACCATCGTGATCTTTAGGGTGGCACAAAATGTTCCATCGCACAAGATGATACTTCCTTTTATGATTATCACTTTGCCAGTTAAACCTAGAACGCAAGTAATCAAGTTTCCGAAGCACCCCTCACGGTACTAAAAAGAAAGATATCATGTACATAGGCAAGCTGCTAAGAACTGAATTGATCAGAACTAGCCTACCGCCAGTGGAGAGGTATTTTCCTTTCCAACTTGTGAGTCGTTTTTCAAAACGCTCTTCCACTTCCTTCCAATCTGCATTCCTTAGCTTTCAATAATGTTTCGGAATACCGAGATATCACAAAGGTAGTTTGCCCATCGGTGTAGTTTGCCCATCGCACATCCGAATAATTCAGCATATTGTTCAGATGCTGCTTGGGCTTCACCAAAGCAGAATAATTCGCTTTTGTTAAAATTGATTTTGAGACCGGAAAGTTGTTCAAATGCACAGAGCAACAGCTTCATGTTCTTAGTCTTATCTAGATCATGATCCATAAAGAGAATCATATCGTCAGCATACTGAAGAATAGATAAACCATCATCAAATAGATGTGGCACCACTCCATGTATCTGCCCAGCCGCTTTTGCGCGGTCGATCAAAATAGCTAACATATCAGCCACAATATTGAATAACATAGGTGATAACAGATCACCTTGCTGAAGATAACAGATCACCTTGCTGAAGCCCCTTTTTTGTTTGAAAATAGGGACCGATATCGTCATTGACTTTGATGGTCACACTTCCTCCCGAGACAAAGGACTCCACCCAAGAAATCCACTTGGGCAAGAAACCCTTCATCCGGATAGACTGAAACAAAAAAGGCCATTTGACTTTGTCATAGGCTTTCTCAAAATCGATCTTAAAAATGACACCGCTCGCTTTCTTAGGCCGTTTGAGTGGGCCGCACCACGTGGTCTGCCACACTATTGAGACGATTAGTGGCAACTTTTGTGAAAATTTTGAAACTGACATTCAGTAGGCATATCGACATATATTGTTGGATGCGATTCGCATCTTGCACTTTTGGGAGGAGTGTAATGATCCTAAAAATAAGGCTAAATAATGGCAGTCTACCAGAGTGCAACTCATGAAACAAATTCATCAGGTCCTCCTTAATGATGTCCCAAAAGTCTGGTAAAATTCCACTGGGAAGCCATCCGGTCCGGGAGCCTTGTTGTGTTCCATTTCGAACATCGCATCCCGTACTTCCTTTTCTGTAAAAGGTGCAGTGAGAAGATCATTCTCAGCATACCTAACCTAAGGAATGTCCGCAATGTGCGATTCAACCATTGAAAAATGGTTATGCTCATAAGGGCCAAAGAGATTTTTATAGTATTTAGTGATTTCCGTTTTAGAGACCGTGCATCCTCAATTGTACCCTCATCCTGCTCGAGGTTAAAAATACGTTGTTTCCTGTGCTTGCCATTCGCCACCATGTGGAAAACTTAGTATTATTATCCCCCTGCAGGACGTTCTAGACCTTGGCTCGTTGGTACCATTTCAGCTCCTCCTCATAGAGTAGCGAGGCTAACCGTTTGTCAGATTGACTCTTCAGGTCAATTTTGACATTAGTTAAGCCACGAACCTTGGCTGCCTTGTCCAGGTCATCAATAATGGTTTGTAAATGTGTTTTTTTCTTCTTTGTAGGCACCACAAGTATTGGATGCCCACCAACTGAGATTCCATCTCAGTGCACTCATTTTACTAGTCCAAATTTGCATTGGGGTGCAACCGCAACATGGTCTGACCTAGATGGCTACCACACGATCTGCAAAACCATCTCGAATAAGCTAGCTAAGCTCAAATTTAAATGGCCTGCAAGAACCATGGAAGGTCGTCGTGCCAGTATCAAGGAACAGAGGCGTCTGGTCTGACACCCATCGATCTAAGGCCCGAACTGTGAGCAAAGGAAATTTCAATTCCCACTCTGTGGTCATTAGGACTCGATCCAGTTTTTCAAATGTTGGGTTGTGAAGGGAATTAGCCCAGGTGAACTGTCGTCTGGATAAAGCAATTTCTCTAAGATCAAAGCTATCAGTGACATCGTTAAGAAGAAAAGGCCATCGGGAATCAAACGTATTCTTGTTCTTTTCATACCTGTATCTTATAATATTAAAATCACCCCCGATTAGAGTAGGATGGGAATTACTTTGACATGTGCGGACAAGCTCCGCCAAGAAGGTCGCCTTAAGCTCATCTTGGGCAAGCCCATAGACCACCATTAGAACCCAATTAAAATTTTCTACCTCATCGCGAAGAAGGAATTTGACAAAAAAAATCCCCATTGACAATAGAGGAACACATCCAGGGTGGCCGAATTAACCCCAAGAAGGATTCCACCAAACCTGCCTCGGGAGGGGGGGGGAGGGGGAGGCAGTGCCATATGAAATCCAAACCACCAGAGAGGGGAGCAAGGGCTACAACGCTCATGTCGTTTTTCCTAGTTTCTAAAAGGGCAACAAAGTCTAAGCTATGATTTCACACGCAATTAGCAGCATAACGGTATTTAGCCAAGTCTCTAAGACCTCTGCTATTCCAGAATATGCTTTCATGAGGAATCACTAATGTTTAAACCCTTTTGGATGGCCCTCCGACATGACCATACTTTTTAGAGGAGTGCAATTTGGACTTTCTAGGGGTAACCTTAAGGCCGCAAAGTATGCTACCAAGTTCCGCCTCATCCAAATCAACCTTAGAGACATCCTTTACCAAGTGAGAGAGTAGATGACCGGCATGTCCAACCTCATCGTCATCACTAACATCGATAGGACTAGAATCACTTAAGGTGTCATTATTTTTGCTTTTAGTAGTACTAGTCTTTCGTGCTTTAGGAACCAGCTTTAGCCTATCAATCTCCATGTGCTTAAGAACACTAATTGAAAGCTCTATATCCGTATGATCCTGACCCATGGACATGCCTAAGTTATTAAAATTGGAAATAACACGATCATTTGGTAAAAACACAATAGAATTGGGATGAATGGATGGAGTACCTGGAGTGGTGCCTGGATGTGTAGACGAACGCGCTAGCTTAATATGGTCGACTGCCAGACTACCATTGGTAGGAGGGTCCAGATTTTTAATCACAGTCCGCTTTATCGCTCGCTTCATGGAATCATCATCTGCCATCGTCATCCCATCTCATGACAATGCCGCATTAGTGCTGGGGCTATGGCGAGGCCCCTCCAGAAAGCTCGGAGTTGCCAACTTGGGGACCTACGCCGATGCCTGGATGCGGAGTGACGGTGCACAGAGGTTAAGAGACGCGCGACCAGGGGAGACACTTGCGTCATGAAGCAACCCCGTCGATTGGGCACTGCCCAACAAAGCACTGGTGGGCTGCATACCTGGACGCAAAGCGGCCTCCCCGAGATGCGGAGATGATGCAGGCGTGACGCAGTCACCCGATGCAATAGCAGTGCGGTTTGTTGAGGCATTAACCCTGCTGCTCGTTAACGTTAGAGTTGTTCGAAGTCAATAGCACATAAAGCCGGTCATGCAACGTGAGCATGTTCACGACTTGGCCGGTAAATTAGCTGGGTTAGTTAGCTGCGTTTTGATCGCGTCGTGGGATGGCACGAGCTGCATGCGATCATGGCGCGGCAGAGTTGGAGGAGTGATCAAGTGATCGTGGGATGGCGCGGTCGTTATGCTTGGTCATGCCTCAAGTTTAGGGAGTAGTTTGTTAGCATGTAACAGATTATAAATAAGAGAAGAGAAGAAGAAAACGTCGCAACGTTACGCGGCAAGCCCCCAAACCGTAGACGCAGCAACGACAACCGCGGCACACGGGACGGTGGCGATCGTGACGACGGTACACGAGGGAGCGGTACCGGTGGTGAGCGTGACATGTCACGAATCAAGTGTTACAACTGTAACAAATACAGCCACATCTCCAGGAACTGCAAGGAGCCACGTCGTGAGCGGAAGGAGCAAGCAAACCTGGCGAAGGGCGACGAAGATGAACCAACGCTCCTCCTCGCCACGGTGTGCGCATCCACCGTCACCACCGAGCAGTCGGCACACCATGTGCTGCTCAACGAGGAGGGCTCGCAAGCTCGAGCCGCCAAGGATGGAGATCGCTGCGACACTTCGTGGTACCTGGACACGGGGGCGAGTAACCATATGTCCGGACGCCGTGAGATCTTCTCCGAGCTAGACACCGGTGTAAAGGGCTCCGTCAAAGTCGGTGATGCTACGGAGGTCGAGATTGAGGGAAAGGGAACCATCCTCGTCGAGTGCCGAAACGGTGAACATCTGCAACTCTCTGAGGTATATTACATCCCTCGCCTCCGAAGCAATATTATCAGCATCGGCCAAATGGATGAGTTGGGTTGCGATACCCATATTCGTCACGGGTGGCTCCGACTTCGAGACCCGGCCGGCCGACTACTCGCGCGGGTTAGGAGGAACCACAGATGCCTCTACGTGCTACAACTGACACTGGCTCGGCCCATCTACATGTTGTCCAAGTCGGATGATGTAGCGCGGCTGTGGCATGCGCGCTACGGTCATCTGAACTTTCGTGTGCTGCACAACCTCGGACGACACGGCATGGCTGAAGGTGTACCGCTCATCGACCGTGTCACGAAATTTTGTGATGGCTGTGCACTCGGCAAGTAGCACCGACTCCCATTCCCGCAAGCACCGGCATACCACGCGGAATGAGTCCTCGAGCTGGTCCACGGCGACTTGTGTGGACCGATCACACCTGCGACGGCAGGAGGTAATCGTTATTTCCTCCTCGTCGTCGACGACTACAGCAGGTTCATGTGGCTCAAGGTGATCAAGACGAAGGACGAGGCGTTCTGACGCTTCAAGAAGATCAAGGCACTCGCCGAGGCCGAGTCCGGGTGCAGGCTGATGGCATTTCGGTCTGACCGGGGTGGTGAGTTCAACTCCGACGAGTTCCAAAGCTTCTGCGAGAACAGAGGCATCAAACATCAGACCACCGCACCCTACTCGCCACAACAAAACAGCGTGGTGGAACGACGCAACCAAATGGTGGTTGAGATGGCCCGCTGTCTGCTGAAAAGCATGTCAGTGTCAGCCGAGTTCTGGGGCGAAGCTGTGAAGACGGTGGTGTACCTGCTCAACCGCGCACCAACGCACAGTGTCGACGGTAGAACGCCTTACGAGGCGTGGCACAAGCGAAAGCCTGCGGTGCACCATTTTCGCACATTCGGCTGTGTCGCTCACGTCAAGCGACTCGGCCCCGGCATCGACAAGCTTGCAGATCGATCGACCCCGATGATCTTCGTCGGGTACGAGGAAGGCTCCAAGGCCTATCGGGTGTACAACCCGGCCACGAAGAAGCTGCACGTGACACGTGATGTCACGTTCGAGGAACAACGGAGGTGGAACTGGTCGAGTGATACTCATGGAACAGTATCGCGTCTGGACGATCAGCTGGTGATCGAGTACCATGACTCACCGACTCCATCGACACCGACTCCCACTCGGACAAGTGTTCCTCCTACCCCGACAACTTCGCCGAGTAACGACTTCACTCGGCACGACCTCGATGACACACCACTCCGCTACCGGACCATGTCGGACATCCTCAAACAACTCGACTCGGGTACCCCGACTACTCGGGAGGCTGCGCCCCGAGTACACTGCTCGGGTACCCCAACTACTTGGGAGGCTGCGCCCCGAGTACACTGCTCAGGTACCCCGAGCACACCTACTCAGGCAACCCGAGTACCTCAACTTGTGCTCTGAACAAGTCGACTTGTGTCTCGTTGCTTCCGAGGAGCCTACCAACATGCAAGACGCACTGAATGAAGACTGCTGGAAGCGCGCGATGGACGTCGAACTCGCGTCGATCCATGGCAACAAGACATGGGAGCTGGCAGTGCTCCCAACTGGGCACCGAGCTATAGGGCTCAAGTGGGTGTTTAAAGTCAAGAAGGATCCCTCAGGTAACATTGTGAAGCACAAAGCTCGATTGGTTGCTAAGGGATATGCTCAGTGACAGGGGGTGGACTTCGACGAAGTATTTGCCCCGGTGGCGCGTATGGAAACAGTGCGGCTGCTCCTCGCACTCGCCGCGCACAAAGGATGGCAGGTGCATCACATGGACGTCAAGTCGGCGTTCCTCAACGGCGACCTCACGGAGGAGGTTTATGTGCATCAGTCACCCGGCTTCGTCAACGACGGCAATGAAGGCAAGGTGCTCCGGCTACGCAAGGCCTTGTACGGACTTCGGCAGGCACCTCGTGCGTGGAACGCCAAACTCGACGCATCTCTCGTGTCACTCGGTTTCACACGCAGTCCACTCGAGCACGCCGTGTACCGCAGAAGCAACGGCAACACAATTCTCGTGGTGGGTGTCTACGTCGACGACCTGATCATCACCGGCACCAGCCACGACGACATCGAGGAGTTCAAGGACCAGATGCATCGCCTCTTCGACATGAGCTATCTTGGGCCCTTGAGATACTATCTGGGGATCGAGGTGGCGCAGAAGAACGGCACGATCACGCTCTGTCAGAGCGCGTATGCCGTGAAGATCCTCGAAGCTGCTGGGATGAAGAATTGCAATCCCACTCACACTCCAATGGAGAACAGGCTGAAGTTAAGCAAGTCGGCCACCGGCGAACCCGTGGATGCAATACGGTACCGGAGTGTAGTCGGGAGTCTTCGCTACCTCTGCAACACCAGACCCGACATCACGTACGCAGTTGGGATCGTAAGTCGGTACATGGAGTCACCGACAACGGCACACTGGGCGGTGGTGAAGCAAATTCTGCGCTACGTCAGCGGCACTACTGCGTATGGCTGCTGCTACAAGAAAGGCGACACGACGGAACCTATCTTGCAGGGTTTCAGCGACAGCGACCTCGCCGGTGATGTCGATGACCGCAAGAGCACGTCTGGAGTCGCATTCTTCCTCAGCTCCAGCATCATCACGTGGACATCACAGAAGCAGAAGGTCGTCGCACTCTCGTCTTGCGAGGCCGAGTATATAGCTGCGGCCTCAGCGGCTTGCCAAGGCGTCTGGCTTAGTCGGCTACTTGGGAAGTTAGTCGACAGCGCGCCAACGACGGTGAAGCTGCGTGTCGACAACAAGTCGGCGATCGCTCTCAGCCGAAATCTAGTGCATCACGATCGAAGTAAGCACATCGACACTCGGTTTCATTTCATCCGTGAATGCATTGAAGATGGCAAGGTGAAAGTCGACCACATCGGTACAGACGGACAGCTTGCCGACATCCTCACCAAGGCGCTGGGTCGAGTCAAGTTCATTGAGATAAGGCAGAAACTCGGCGTCATTAAAGTGAGCTCCGAGCAACAGGCTTAGGGGGTGATTTGTTGAGCCATTAACCCTGCTGCTCGTTAACGTTAGAGTTGTTCGAAGTCAATAGCAAATAAAGCCGGTCATGCAACGTGAGCATGTTCACGACTTGGCCGGTAAATTAGTTGGGTTAGTTAGCTGCGTTTTGATCGCGTCGTGGGATGGCACGAGCTGCATGCGATCGTGGCGTGGCAGAGTCGGAGGAGTGATCAAGTGATCGTGGGATGGCGCGGTCGTTACGCTTGGTCATGTCTCAAGTTTAGGGAGTAGTTTGTTAGCATGTAACAGATTATAAATAAGAGAAGAGAAGAAGAAAACGTCGCAACGTTACGCGGCACAAACTCTTCTGCGTCTTGTTCCATTTGTGTCTTCCAACTTCAGGTGTTCGCGTGTGTTAGGTTTAGCCATGACACGGTTGCGGGCAGAAGCGGCCGGCGCTGCTGTAGAGGTAGGCCCCGGTGCCGACAACGCTGCTGTGGAAGTGCACACCGAGACCGTTGACGGCCAAGCCTGTGGAACTGGTGAGCTGTGCTGACCACCGGTCATGGCTTGAGAGGCGAGCAGATCAGCACCAAGGCTAGCTGGCAATGACGGTGAGGCATAACCCAAGGCCTGCCAGCTGCTCCTCATAAACCGTGGCCTTTTTTTTAAATAATATTTATTTTGTCAGAAATTTCAGAAATAATACCGCATTTCAAAATATTGCGAAAATAGCCTCCAATCGCCACGGCCGCTGGCGATTAGGCAGAAATCGCCACAGCTCGTGGCGATAGCAGGTGACGCCAGAGCCACCGACGATTTCTACCAGTCTCGGCACGACGCGTGGCGATAAATCAGAAATCGCCACGAGCCGTGGCGATAGGAGGGAAATTGCCACGAGCCATGGCGATAGGGAGTTAAATGCGCGCGCTACTCGCCAACCGCCAGGCCACGCGTCGTAATCGCCACGGCTCGTGGCGATAACTGCCTAATCGCCACGGGCCGTGGCGATAACGCCTGGATATCTAGCCCGAGCGCGCCGCCGGTGCTGGGAACAGAGAGCAAAGGGGCACGGGCGTTTCGGGGAGGGAGAGGAAGGGAGAGGAAGAAAGAAGAAGAAAAGAGAGGAAGGGAGAGGAAGAAAAGAGAGGAAGAAAGGAGAAGAAAAGAGAGGAAGGGAGAGGAAGAAGAGGGGAAGAAGAGAGGAAGGGAGAGGAAGAAGAGAGGAAGAAGAAGGGGAAGAAGAGAGGAGGAAGAAGAAGGGAAGAAGAGAGGAGGAAGAAGAAGGGAAGAAGAGAGGTGTTGTGCAGCGATTTGGAGGTAAATTTCTAAAAATTTCACCGTTCATTGTAGCATTTTAATATTTGTAGTAGTAGATATAGTATTAGATGTAGATTTAGGGGTAAATGTAGGGTAGATTTATTCGGAGTAGCAATTTAAATAGAATTGTAGGGTATATTTATTCGGAGTAGCAATTTAAATAGATACGTACGGTACAATAGATAGATGATTAGATGATTCGGAGTAGTAAGTCGATTAGATGATTAGATGATTACGGTACAATAAATAGACATTGATTTAGAAGTAGCAAATCGACATCGATTTAGGATTTCTATTAAGTTGAATAATAGTTCGTAATACTCGAAACGTATTAGAAATCGACAAGAAAAATTATTGGCGTATGATAGTATCTTCGACTGTATAGGCTAAAATATGACGTTTTGGATGGCAGGAATGTCAGAACCAGACGAATTTATAGTTTACTACGGTGTTGGCACCGTCCGTACAATTCCAGAGACTGGTTCGGTGGATCTTAGTAGTTTCCCACAAACGAGATTAACCCTGCAAGATGCAGAGAGATACCACATCAATGACATTAAAGAATGGTTAACACGGGCATTCGGTCTTGATCCGGAGGTCTCAAGTGTAACCGTGCAGGCGTATTTTAGCAAGTCTTGCAAGCATGTCCGGTGGGATCTTTTCACGCTAGATATGACAAAGGACTGGCGGGCTTGGTTGAGGGCAAGTAAGGCACGGAAGGGTCCGCATTATATGTTGGTCCAGGCAGTAGATAAGGAGGTGTCATCTGAAGAAGGCAGACGCGGAGGCAACGGGGTTGGACAGAACAGCGCAGCGGCAGAGGAAGTTGTTGGCGAAGAAGAAGGCCCTGTAGTGGAAGTCGGTGGAACTTCCGCTGGACCTTCCGCGACAGGAGGTACTGAATACCTCAGCGGTTCGGTGGACGAGGGGGAGATACGGCCTGAACTAGTGCAGATCATGGAGCATGATGATGCCGTTGCTAGAGAGGAACAGGAGAATGTCGAAGACGGTAGCAGCGAAGAGGACGAAGATGAGGATGAAGACGGAGGCCACGATCCGATTCCTAGTATGTGGAATCTTGACATGTCCGGCAGAATGAATCTCGAGGGCGGAAGTGACGATAGGTATGCGTACAAACCGAATGAGGTTGTCCAAGGCGCGTACTATGGCACGAAGAAAGAGGTAAAAGAGGCGGTGAAGCTTTGGGCGATGTCGACACAGAGAACATTTCGAGTGCAGAAAAGTAGCAGGGATCAGTACTCAGTGAAATGTAGGTCTGTTGGGTGTGAGGGGTACGTGCATGCGTCCCTGAGGAAGTATGAAGTGCATTGGGTCATACGAAGGGTTGTGCCGCACACATGTGTAATAAGCGGTGTTCCTGACACCCATCGGAATATCAGTGCTGAGCTCGTGGCTGGGTTGATGTATCACGAGATAGTGAAGAATGTCTGCATTCCAGCACAGTTCATACAGACATCTGTAGAGAGCAAATACCAGTACAGCATCAGCTATGCCATGGCATGGAGGGCTAAGCAGATCGCACTGGAGCGGCGGTTTGGGACATTCATCGATTCATACCACAATTTACCATACCTACTGGAGACACTGGGGCAAAGGAACGACGAGTCATTTATTAGCCGTCTCGTACACCCCTCTGAGGACATACCTGGGAAAATGACGTTGAAGGGTGCTTTCTGGAGTCTAGGCCCATGCGTAGAAGCTTTCAGACACGGTCGGCCGGTTATTTGTATTGATGGGACATTCATGACAGGCCAGATGAAGGGGACACTATTTACCGCAATTGGGGCAAACGGAAATGACCAGTTAGTGCCACTGGGAATGGGCTTCGCTGACTGCGAGAACTACGATAACTGGCTGTGGTTCCTTGTGTGTCTGAAGAGAGGTGTTGTGCAGGATCGACCAAACGTGTGTGTCATCCATGACCGGCATGCCGGGCTGCTGCTAGCAATTCGCCATCTTCAGCAGGGAGTAGCAAAGACTGGGGACGGGCAAGATTTGCCAGAAGATGGCAGTTGGTACGACATACGGAGTAGGTGGTGCACGCGCCACCTAGCGGCCAATTTCTATCGGCAATTCAAGAACAAGCAGTTGATGAACCTCTTCAAATCGTTATGCAAACAGAACCAGTCTAGGAAGTTTGACGAGTTATGGAGCAGACTCGACGAGTTCATGAAGAAGGAGGTTAGACAACGTAACCCTGCGGATGTAACACACAGGCTTTGTGACCTTCCGGGAGTTGAGGATCCAAACACTAGGAGGAAGGCTTCGAACCGGGTGAAGTGCTTCTCGGATTGGATAAGTAAGGAGCCACTTGAGCAGTGGTCCCTCCTCCATGACACAGACGGCGCTAGGTACGGGATCATGACTAGCAATCTTGCTGAGGTTTACAATTTCGTTCTCAGGGGGGTACGCGGTTTGCCGCTGGTAGCCATCGTGGAGGGTTCGCTTCACAGCACAATGAAGTACTTTCAGGAGAGGCGTGCAAAGGCAGTACTGCATATGGAAAAATTCGGTGATACACCGTATTGTGCGAAGACTATGTTGTACATTGAGGAGAAAGCCAAGAAGGGGCAAATGCACAAGGCGAGACGCGTGGGTAACGTGCACCGTAGGTTCGAGGTATGTTTAAAGCAGAAGAGTGGATTTGGGGTTTCCACGCAGGAGATTACTCATGAGGTTACTTTTCATGTCCAACCGAATATCTCTGCTACGTGTACGTGCAACAAGTCGAAGCTTCTGCACAAGCCTTGCTCTCACGTGCTATGTGCGGCTGCGAAGACAAAGATGGACACAAGACCGTTTGTGTCGTACTACTTCACGAAGGAGGCTGTCCGCGATACCTGGACAGGCGAGCTGTATGGTTTCCGTGTGGTCGGTAATTTCACGCAGGTACCTCCAGGCGAACTGATGTATGTCCCCGATTTCGGCCTCCTCCGAGCTACCGTGGGACGACGCCGGACTCGCCGTATTCATAACACGATGGACGAGGCGGAGGCTGGTGGGCCAACCAAACAATGCAGCTATTGCAAGAAATTTGGCCACCGCATGAAGAAATGTCCGAAGATGAAAGAAGACCAGGAAAGAAGGGAGCAGGAGGCGGCTGGTGGTGCCTCCGATTCTGGGCATCAGTAGTCTATGTCGCAGTATTGGTATTATGTAATTTGCTACTAGCTCTGACATGCGTGTCATATTTAGTTAACGTACTTAATGTATTTCGTGTATCCGTGTTATATGTACTTCGTTCATTTCGTCTATTTGTATTATGTACTTCGTTCATTTCATCTATTTCTATTATGTAATTTGCTACTGCCTTTCACATGCCTGTCATATTTACTTCACGTACTTAATGTATTTCATGTATCCGTGTTATATGTACTTCAATTATTTCATCTGGACAAAAAAAAATTTTGTATCGCATGAATAGGGATGGCTGGATTCAAGCTGATAGATGACCGAGAGGACCGAGATCACCGGTCTAGGCTGCTGGCTTCAGGAGACCGTGATCTCGGAGTGTTTCGGACTCGTACACCTGATCACGCGTGGAGGATTCACGAGTCGTGGATCGACAGGTACGTTAATTGAATGCATGTACGTTTTCGTGTTTCCGTACTAATTTGACTACTTTCCTGTTTTGACAGGCTGGCGTGGTCCGGTTTACTACCACTCGCTCGGATGGTTGAGGCGGTGGACGACGAGGACATCGGAGACCCGGCTGCAGCGGGCGCTCGTTCCCGGAGGTTTCCATTCGATGCCTCGTTACTCACCGCACTTGTGGACAGGTGGAGGCCGGAGACCCACACCTTCCACTTCGGCTGGGGGGAGATGACGGTCACGCTGCAGGACACGGCCTGCCTACTTGGCCTACCTTTGGCGGGAGCGCCAGTAGGTCCGCTACCGGTTCTTGCCGGTTGGCCGGAGTATCTTGTGGAGAGGTTTGCCGCAGCTCTACCACCTGGGCCGCCTGAGATTGAGGTGGTGACAGCGCGTAAGAAGCACGGATCCAGGCTCATGTGGATTCGTCAGTTCGAGGTACGTATCTCATTTAATGATGTTCGACATATTCGTGCTGGGCTGAACATATTTCCGTTCTATTGTTTTATTCTTGCAGCTGGGCAGCCTTGAGCAGAGATTTCACGGAGATCTCAACGAGTACCAGCTCGACCGGGGACTCGAGGCGTACTTGCTTTGGCTGTTCGGGTACGTGCTGTTCACGAGTGCGTACGGAGACAGCGTGGACGCTCGGTACATCGGGCTTGCCCGGCAGATCGCGGATGCTGAGTCAGCGGATGAGCTACCTCCTACGAGCTGGGGGTCTGCAGTGCTTGCGGGCTTGTACCGAGCGCTCTGTGGCGCGTGCAAGAGGAAGGCGGCCGCCGCCAATCTCACAGGTTGCCCACTTCTTCTTCAGCTGTGGTCCTTCGAGCGCTTTCCGGTCGGTCGTCCATGGGTCGACGACGACGCTTACGGCCCAGAGTTCTACCGTGGACCAGGACCGCTGGACAGACCTACTTTCGGGTCCATCTGGACAAGAAGAACAGTGAGTTACTTCCTCTCTTACTCGATTTGTATTTCCATATAGCATTTCTACCTCAGGCCGTTAGTTCATTGAGTATGACACCCTCGTACGTACTTCTTGCAGCCTCAGTGGGCGAGGGCACAGGTACGAGGTTGTTACCTCTCTTTCGTGGAGCAGTTCCAGCACCTCCCTGCGCAGAGTGTCGTATGGGAGCCGTACTCAGACGAGAGGACGTCGCGACGTGCGCCTGCCTAGGGGATGTCTTCACTTTGCCGGCGGGACGAGACGTACTGGAGAACCAGTTCGAAGATTGTCTTCGACATCTTCGTGGAGGCCTACTCACCACACCGTGTGATGAGACAGTTTGGTCTGTACCAGGCGTACCCGCCTCCGCACGTACCTCCCGTCGAGCCGAACGCACACACGTAAGTCAATTTTCCGAAACTCCTACGTACTTAGATTGTCTGTTGCTTTTATGATATACAAATTCATGACGTAAACAGGTGGACTCGCAAGGGCGGGGGTACTAGGGATACACAGTGGGCAGCACGGATGGCCCCTTTCGTTGCCGAGTGGGACACTGCTCTGGACAACGTCCTACACGAGGAGCGGCCGTTTCGGTACGCGGAGTTCGACGCCTACCTGCAGTGGTATTTGCCACGTACGCGCGTCCACCTTATTTGTGGTACCGAGGCTCCTGACGAGGCCGCGCCACAGACGACAGACATGTACCCGATCATCGGGGCTGAAACTCTGGATTTGGCGGTCAGTGCATTTCGTGCTTTCCTTGTCCGAGTTTATTTTACTAATTATACTAATGCGCGCACCTATGATTCTCGCTCTGCAGGGACAGTGGGCGACTGCGGCGAACACGGAGGTCACGGCAATTCTTCGTCAGATCCCATCCGGCACGGAGCACCACTCAGGGTTGTCCAGGGTCGCGGAGTACACTAGGAGGATCATGGACATCTTCAGGTGTACGCGCAGGGATGACGTCGTTGCCGGCGCGAGCACTAGCCGGGGAGCACAGAGACCACCGCGTCCTGCACGGGCGACGGACCCTCAGCCTGGTAGCTCTCAGCCGCCGGGGCCCACAGAGGCGGGAGGTTCTGCATGGCAGCAGAGTGCGGGCACACACTTCATGTTGGAAATATGCCCTAGAGGCAATAATAAAGTTGTTATTATTCTATTTTCATGTTCATGATTAAGTTTATGTTCTATGCTAAAATTGCATTGGTTCTTGAATATGAGATTCAGAGGAAAACCTAATTGCATGTGTGGAATAATAAACACCATTCAGATCCCTAGTCAGGCCTCTGGACTAGCTCATGTATTGTTGATGATCTTGTTTTCCTGATCATGGGCATTGTTAATGTAACAAGGATGCCGGCAATAATGGGAACACATTGTTAGGGTAACAATGGTGTTGGATAGACCCCTTATGAGATACTGCGAGATCACTTCGTCAATATGTTGTCAGTATCTTCTTATGATGTGTTAACGTTTACTTGCGTCCTTAGACCATGAGAATACCATAGACCCGGATACCGGATGGTTGCTTTGGAGTCATCAAACGTTACGCCGTAACTGGGTAATTATAAAGGTGACTTCCAGGTACACCAGAAAGTATATAGTGGTTCTAGATATGTCAAGACTGGGATTTGCCCATCCGGCGATGGAGAGATACACTCTGGGCCCACTCGGTATTACGGTGTCCAGCATCGCCTGGCCAGGTATTGTGACTAAAAGGTTAGTCACGAGGATACCGGAATACGGAAACGAGAAAAGAGTACAAACCGGTAACGAGGATAACTAGGTATGGTGATCAAGGAGTTGATCACAGGGATACCGTCAAAGTCTCGCCTCGGGTTGTGTAATGTATCGTGAGGCAAAAGGAATTGTATGCGACAATACAAGGTTTGCTCGATAAAGATCTTCGATGATATGTGGGAGTCGTTATGGGTGTCCAGATCCCGCTGACGATTATTGACCGGAATGTATTCCGGACATGTCCACATATACTCGAACCTATAGGGTCACACGCTTAACGTTTTAGCGACATTTAGGAATGCTACGATTTATGGAGAACGAGAGAGAAGGGTTCCGAAAGTGTTTCGGATGATCTCGAAAGTGTTCCGGGAGGTCCCGGATGGTTCCGGTGATGTCCGGAAGTGTTCCGGAAAGTTCTGGAAGGTTCTAGAAGGTTCTGGAAGGTTCTGGAAGGTTCTAGAAATTCTAGAAGGTTCTGGAAGGTTCTAGAAATTCTAGAAGGTTCTGGAAGGTTCTAGAAATTCTAGAAGGTTCTAGAAGGTTCTAGTGGAGTTGGACTCCAACTCCAACAGGGTGTCCCTGCTGGAGTAGGACTCCACCTGCCTAGGAAGAGCTGCCCCAACCCCTATAAATAGAGGGGCAGGGCACCTCAAATGGTATCCCAAGCAGCCCCAGAGGCAGCCCTAGTCCCTTGGACTAAACCCTAGGCCGGCCATCTCTAGATTGGCCACAGCCTTCTTTTTCTCTCTCTTCTAGATTGGATCTAGTACAGCTGCCGGCGCGCTGCTGCTTCTCCTTCTCGTAGATCCCCGCTGTTCTTGTGTGCTGGTCCACACATTACCGCGGTGTCGCTGATCCGGTACGCGTGGATACCTCGGAGACGTCGTATACTTCGGCGTTTGATCGGGCGAACTATTCACGAGGAGATCGCTCTCGCGGCTGGGAGGTATAACCTAGCTGCGGGAGTTTGCGGACTTCATCGACATCGGTCAACTTCTCCGCTGCATTGACGTGATCGTCGAAGGTATGATATCGTTACCTACACCTCGATAGTGTTTCTTGGTTTGGTTCGTGCGCGGAAAAATTTTGTTTTGCGTAGCGCGTTCCCCAACACTTCATGACTCCGCAAGGTAAAATAAATCTCGACTCGTACAAGCCTTTTTTCCTTATATTGTCGTGCTCACTAATTCGGGTCATATACAGCTGTGACGCCGCCTCAGATGCCATCTAGTCCGCTTGACTACCTCGTCGACAGCCCCGGCACTCATGGCTTCATCGTACACGACACGGCGGAGGAGTTGGTTCCCACTCATCCACCGTTGCCCACGCAGAGTACGCAGGACCCCGACGAGGCAGACCCGATACTTCACGTGGGCAGGCAGCCTAGAGCGAGAGCGGGACAGGCGAGGCCGAGGTACTCACCTTCGCCGCTGATCAGGAGGAAGAGGGGACGACGAGGCGTTTGAATTACGCATTTCTTTCAGTACGTTTTATTGTAACAGCTTTATGAATTAGTACACTTGACGTGTGTGTTAGTTCTCGATGGAGCATTGTTAGTTCGTTCTTGTTGTTGCACGTTTCGACGGTAGCCGGATCATTCACCATCTCCTTACGCTCGATGACTTCCAGAGTGGTTTCTTCTTCCTCAGAACATGAAATATAACAGACATGTTCCTGTCAGTCTTTAAAATCAAACCTGAAGACAAAAGGATTGTACACCACTTCTCACGAGACACGCTTGCATGAACAGACATGTGGAGAAACTATGTTTTATAGAATACGTACATATCTCATCCTTAAAAATTGATTTGAGCAAACACCAATCAACTTATTTGATCAAACACAACCAAAATCAGTTTATTCTACTGAATTGCATGGAACACTCAGTTTATTTCTTCGAAATATAGAGTTCGATACATCGTTAGGACTACACATGACGTGACAACACGGTACGATAACATTCGCATACAGCCAAACAACCTAATACAATATTGAAATAACTACTCAGGGCCTTTCGGATATTTTCCCTTCCTCATACGACGAGCGTGAGCTTCCTCCCCTTCTTCCTTCGCGCGACGCGCCATCTCGCGCTTCCTCGCCCTTTCGGCCTCACGTGCCTCCGCAGCTCGACGTTCCGCCTCCTCCTTTTCTTTGCGTTGCATCTCCTGCCAACGCTTTCTCTTCTCCTCCTCCGCCTCGTGCATGTGTTCCTGAATCCGACCTCGAGCACAGTTAACCTTCCACATGAGTTCTTTCTCATCCTCTTTCGATTGGGTAACGTCCAGCCACTGTATGTAGTCACATATAGTAGGTCGAGACTGCAAGCAAACGACTGTTACCATAGTATTGCATCGTGTTAGAAATGCGGGTATGTGCGAGTTTTACCAGTTCACTCCGTCTGGACATGCCAAACTTCGGTGGCTCTTCGTCGTAGTTAGCACACATGAAGAACCTTCTTCCGTACGTGTACGAGAACTCATCCGACTTCATCAGTCTGCACGGATCTTGGCACCAGCAAAGGGGAACTTCGACACCTGCGGGCAAATCGGCAACCATCTTCTGCTTCGGCATCTCGTCAGCACCAGATGAGGCCATTCCTGCCATTTTGGAATACGCCATAGTTACTATTTTTACGAAACTAAACAAAATAATAACGCAGCTATTTACGTCACACCGCCCGAACTTTAATGTCCCTTCTCTCCCTCTTGCCACTTTCGAGAGCTTATTTCTTCTCACCTCGCTCCCAAACCCTACTCCCTCTCCCTCTCTTCTCTGTATCCCTTTTTTAATTTTCCATGGATTGGTGGGAGGTAGAGACAGCTGAGGGGTGAATAAATAGAGAGCGGGCAGGAGACGGGCAGGAGAGCGGGCAGGAGACGGGCAGGAGGCTTCACGGGCGACAAAAGGACGCTGGAGGGGGGCAGGGTGGGGCAGGGCCACTTTCGGCGGAGAAATCGCCATGGCTCCTAGCGATTACGAGAAATCGTCATGGCTGGTGGCGATTAGATCCAACCGCCATGGCCCATGCCGATTCAGTGTTGAATCGGCAGGTCTGCTGGCGATTACTCCGAAATCGCCATGAGCCATGGCGATTAGCCCAAATCGCCACAACCCGTGGCGATTGGAAGCTATTTTTGCAATATTTTGAAATGCGGTATTATTTCTGAAATTTCTGACAAAATAAATATTATTTAAAAAAAACTCTTGGAGCAAATGGCGTGACTGCGATGAGTCCCAGTACCTGCTTCTTGGAATCCAACACATGCATATCACCCGCTTGATCATGAGCATTGGAGGCAGAATTTTTGGCATGTTTTGTGTCTTGGTGCTGACCATCTCTGTACTGCTCCTGCTCCCGAGTGTCTGCATCTCCGTCAGAATCTATATCCCTGTCCATCGGAGAGGAATCCAGCCCTGTGGCAGCTTGGAAACTATCATCTTCAAGAGTGAAAGTGATGTCGTAACCAACCAGCCCAAAAACCACATCTGTCTTCAACGGTAATAAAGATGCATCAAGCATAGCCACATTGATACGAATAATACCGTTCCGACGAAAGCACTGCATATCGATCTCTTGCAGTGCCCCAACGAGTCTACCAATCGCCCATAGCCCCAGGAAATGCTGAAAAGCGTGAGGAACACCGGCGACATGCACCCAAACCTTGTCAAGGTGATAGGCCGGTTGGATGTCCTCTTGATGTGTCCATTCTCCAATTGACAGTGAAAACTCCATGCCCTTTAAGCCGGAACTCGACATCAATCATGTTGTGCAGCTCCTCCACCGACGGAAAAGCCACCAAAAAGGTGTCCTCCCCTTGTGGTATCGCCTCCCAGGTCCAATCCGCGTGAATTAGCCGTTTGAGCTCATTTTGCACCACCACTTCAGTGAGATGGCCCCGGAGTTAGTGACAAGAGCGGTCGGCGTAGACGATTGGACCATGGACTCCTTGAGCTCGGCCGTCGGGATTTGAAAAAACCCAAGTTTACTGGTCCCAAAGCCGAAGAAAGACGCACTTGGGCGGGGCAATTTCAGAATCGGGCACTTAGCAGACAAATGTGCATCCTTTTTATCACAAATGCGCAGTAGAGGTCAGCGGTGCAGTCTTCCGCAATGTGACAATTGGTCTTGCAGCGAAAACAATGTGGCGGTCGTGGTTTTCGAGATTTGTTTGACACCTCCTTGGCTTGCATATCTGGGGTTCGAGCAGACTGCAGTGACGACATGTTTGTGCGAACAAACGCCGCCGGTTGCACACGCGGCAGCGTAGCGGCCGCCCATCACGGTTCAGCAGCAAGCACCACCGGGCGCCATGGGGGCGGTGGCCTTGGGGTTGGCCGCACGTTGGCGTCCACGACCGAACGCCGACGAGCGCTGCTGTCTGCCGACTCCTTGCGGACCACGGCGAGCAGTGTTGGAGTTTGAGCCAACAGAGAAGGCTCCACCGTGACCCATACCAGGACCCCACTGAGCACTGAAGCCCGCGATGGCACCGGCGTTACTGGCCGCAGTGAGCAAAGGGAACGCAGGCCGTTGTGAAGGATCCGCCTGGGGCGTAGTTGGGAAGCGACCGTCGAGCGCCGGCATCGCGTAGCTGTCCGCTTTCCCCTTGCCGAGGCTGCTGGCCGACACGTCCAAGCCGCGGCCAAACATCGTCGCTTGCGCGTAGGTGAGACCGTGAGAAATCGTGATGTGTTGAGCGGCGCTGCAGAGTAATTAGGGTTAAGCCTAATGCACATGGTCGCCGCCCACCTGTGGCGAAAAACATCGGCCAGGGATTTTCCAAACGGGCGAGTCAAAGGTTTTCGCATAATCGGACGGCTCCGAGGAGAATGCCAAGCCCGTGTGATCCTTTTTTCCGCCGTGATTGAGGACCTTGCATCACGCGTCACTGGCGAAGCAGGCTTGGACGGCGGCATGAAGTCAGCCAAGACCACCACTGGTGGCGGCCGTGGGCAAGGGAGAGGTCCCTTCCAGGGACGCACAAACCATCCACGGCCAAGACCTTTCCGACTACTGGCAAAAGGCAATGGAGACCTCCGGCGAGACGAGCACGACGAGCCCGGTCGGGCATCACCGCCATCTTCCCGGAAAGCCGTCCTGCCAGTAGTACCAACTGCGTTGGCGGCCGTCTCAATAGGATACTGCTCCAGACCTGAGATCAGAATGCAGTCCACGTCGAGAGCAGCCCCTCTACCACTGGAGTGCCGGCGTTCCCAGAAACGCGACGTCGACGATGGAAAGCCGACTAGCTCCCAAAATTCGTCAATAATCTCTTGATCAGACTGCCGGTGTCGATTTGCAACTCTGTCGTTCCCAACCACAATTGCTTCATCGGGATCACATCCAGCATGCAAAACTTCCTTCACGAGTTGAGAGTGTGTCACGTCGTCCAGGTCGTCATCTTCACCGGGAATGTTAAGTTATGATCCAAATTCATATAGAGGCTAACTTCTGACGGAGCGGAGGCCCGTCGCCGGTAGGCTTGGGCCGTAGCGGAGTATCGACCTAGGTTTTGGATCCGTATTGATCTAGGTCACCACTGCTATATATACATCTTGTAAGCCGCCGTTCGGGTATGTGTTGTAATCCCCGGCGTTTGTAACCTCTCCCGATATAGTGAAGTTTTGCTGGCTGGCGCCCGTGGTTTTTACCCTTCTCATTGGAGGGGTTTTCCACGTTAAATCCTTGTGTTCTCTGTGTTGATTTGATCTTCTTCGTTATTCTTTTGCCTGTCGATTCTGTAACAGGGAACAGGGAGGCATGAGAAACGGGAGCCGCTTGACGGAGAAGAGCATGGCTCAGGGGCTAGAGTGAGTCGGCGGCGACTAGCGTCGCCCCGAGTCACGCGTCATCCGCCCATTATCGTACACCGTCCTCCATGATTTTGTGTTGTGTAATAATAGCCATATATCTAAGAAATATTTTTCGTGTAAGAACTTGAAGATCATTGTACTTTATATTTTCAGCATGTATCGATAATACAAAGATCGGAAGGCAATAAAACCTTGATTTAAAAAATTTCATAATACAGCATCGATCGTCCTATTACTGTTGTAAATGCAAGCCTATGAACCTGCGAGATGATTTGAACTGAGCGTGATGTGAGCACAAGAATAGGGTATCAATACAATACGTAATCTTGGAGCAACACATCGCGTTTCTAGCTTAGCTAAGCTCTGTCCAGTGCCCCCGTCGAAACCAAAGTCCTTCTCTTCTGATAATGAAAGTCAATCTGTTGACGGAACATTGGCAGTTTGGGCTCAATACATAAAGAAGGCTCCTCCAAATACCGTAGACTAGATAATCTAACTGCTATAGTTTTAGTTTGCGGTCGTTAAACTATATCTTTCATTTGTGATTTTAGTTTAGTTTACGGTCACCAAACTATATCATGATTTTCATATATTTTAATCTATCGTGGAAAGAGCTAGAAAAGATATATTACTTTCTTAGGTTTGGACACTAGCACGATTTCCAAAATACAACTTTAATCACTAATTTCTATTACAGTAGATTCATGAAATCCAACAAAAAGTATATACTATATATACCTCTCGAGACAAATTAATTGACATATATCATTTTGAAGTATCTAATCTAAATATTTTTAGAGATATTAGTAATCAAAATTTTGAAAGTTTGACTATCTATATCCAAAATGACAACTTTTAGAAAACCAGAGAGAGTAAATAGTAAAACAGTAATGACATTTATTTTATATGGAAATTTGTAGGAATTAGAGATGGAGGAAAAAAATTAGGAATATGCTCTGCAATACTACTAATAAAAACATGCAATAGTTTGTCTTGGTTACCCATAGGAAAAAATGAATTGTATTACATTACTAATTCAAAATTAAACGGTACACGTACACGCTTTTCGGTTGGGTTAGGGTGAAAACATATTGGTTGCACTAGGCACGTTACGTGTACTAGCGTACTAAGGGGGTGTTTGGTTGGGCTTTTCAGCAGCTTTTCACTGGAAAAAGCTGCAGCCCAACCAAACGGCCAGCTTTTTAGCAGCTTTTGTCAATGGTAGCTGTGGGCTTTGCAGTACAAATTCAGCTGTTTGAAAAAGCTGCCTTCTGCCAGCCTTTTGCAATGTGTTGAAACTTCTGTGCTCATTTTCCAAAATGTTATAGATGGTTTGGATAAACCCAAAGCCATATGTTTACTTTCCCACAGCTATAGCTGCTTTTCCAGACAGCCAGCCAACAGCAGCTTTGTCAACAGCCACAGCCTAACCAAACAGGCCCTAAAGCCTGAACTAGCACCTCTAGAGGTCATGCAAAGTTGTGAATAAATTTGAGAACATACATCTACCATGTCACATGTAAGAAAAACCATAAATATTAATTATGTCTGTAAACAGTACTAAATTCAAATCCCACCATGAATCTGCTATTCACAATAGGATTTTTATTTTCTCTCTCGATATATAGATCAAATTTGGAATATAAATTTTGGCATAATAGACAAATGTTGTGCCAATATTGTTTAATTGTTTGGCATTATGACTTCTGGTTTTTAGGGTTTTGGGTTTAGAGTTTAGAATTTTAGAATTAAAAGTGTTAAATCAAACTCTAATACATTAGTACAGCTTAAGTGCCTAGTGCGCACGATATAGCCCCGATTAGAGTTGCATCATGGCACCATAACTTTAGATTGTAAGCATTGTGTTTTTGTCGCCAACACTGCAGTCAAATGAAGCATTGTGATTATCTTTTAGTCTTTTAACTGAAAGTTTTTTAGATAATAATTTTTTTTATCTAATCTCTGTATCTAAATATGTACACAACCTACTTATTACATTGTCTTCAAAGTTCATGCCATACGAAATCACAAGCTACATAATTACGGTAGGAATATGTTAGTAAGATGCAATGATCAGATTAAGATAATGCAATTATCAGATTAAGGTACTAATGTTTAAGAATTCTATGGGTAAACCATTTCTTTTCAGCAAATGCTAATTTATTGAAAGGTAACAGTATCTTACAACAAAGAGATCAGCAGCAGCATCCGAGTGTGTTGTATGTTATCCAGTGTTCCTGATATAATTAGGTCAACAATGCATCAAAGCTCCTGTGGTCTGAGATGTCCTTTTGAAGAAAACATATCCGAGCATCCACAACAGTTTTTCTATCTCCTTCTCTATAATCAGATTTGGGGATTTTGGACCAAAAACGGTCTCCAACAACTTCTCTATCTCCTTCTCCATTCCATCTCATTCTCCATCCCAGCTCCCTGCTCCCTGCTCCCCACTTCTGTAGAACGACTCTCTCTCCTTTGCCATCCCCCAACTGCCTCCATCCCGTCATCACCCGGAGCAACCTTCCGTCACTGGAGCCGCCATCCCTCTCTAGATCCCCCACGCCCCGCCTCACTCCCGCTCCTCACACTGAGATCCCGTGCCTCTCCTCTGAGCTGCTCGCCCCAACGCTAGATCTCCCTGCCCCGCCAGATCTCCCTCGTCCCGCCGGACCTCTCTTTCACTCCCTCTCCTCCCGCGTCGCCTTGTGTGGATCCATCTCTAGCGGCAGTAACGATGGCTCGCGGGCCACCTGGCGAGGCGCGTCCCTGCTCCCCGAGCAGCCAACGACGCGAACGTCCTCCCACCCTCGCACGACCCGCCCAGCCAGCCAGGGACCCTAATGATTATATTCCTTACGACTACGAGGTAGATGATAGTGGTAAATGCGATCACTGTCAGTACTTTGAGGATGAGGATGAGATTATAGATCTGCCTTATAACTAGTGTACTGGTGTTATGTCACATCATAACGTATTGTATTCCTCCTAATGTAGTGATGTTGTATATGTAGCACTATTATGGAACTAATGTATTATTTGTCTTATCGTGATGTGATATATTAACTAGCCTATCATGTATGTTCATAGATTAAAGATTATGGATTCTTATTACATTGACTTGGTGAGTTTGGCAAATGATAGCTTCTCTTGGGATAAAAACCAACATTGCTCGCCGATCGAGGAGCAACAGTCACCGATTGAACAAGTTCGGTCATCCAATAAATCTAATAACAAGAGAACAAAGAACTTCAGACCGAGGGAGGATAATCTATTGGTCTTCAGATGGTTGAATACAAGTATGGATGCGGTACAAGGTAAGAGCAGTCTCTTTGTACCTATTAGAAGAGAACCATTCTTCAAGAATGATTGCGGGCTCTGGTATACATGTTTTGCTATGCTGCAGGGCAATTCTTCCACTTCTAGTGCATGCAATCTAGCTACCGAGCATTCCGAGAAAACATCTTTCTTCTCCAATCTCAAGTAACTTAGAAGTATCGATCTCATTTGGAGATCTCAAATACTCTTCTCCATATGGAAGAATTATAAATGTTGCGGTAATCTTCTGCAAAGAAGAAAACCCTAGAACACCAGCGCAATTTTTTTTCTGCACAAAATATTCATCATGGCCATCTACGGCGTGCAAAGTGAAGAAATAGAGGACGATTCATTCTAAACTTGCATGGATATGAACATTTATCAGTACACACGAGGTTCAACAAACTGGCCGAAACATAAATAAGGACTCATGGCTAACCTACGCCGGAAGAATCTTGTGCCATACGTAGGGGCATCTGAAAAGTAGTCTTCGTATCGTATCGAATGACCTGCTTGTCTATTGTGATGAACTACTTGACGTCCAAGCACATAACCACTATGGCATCGAGCTTGCAATCACTTACATTGTTTGTGTGCTACATGCATAGTCCGAAAGATAAGTTCGTCATCCTCATCCGACAACGACGAATCCAACAGAGTTTGCATGACAAAGCTACGATAACTCATCGTAATATGGTAGAGGATGAATAGGTAGGAAGAGCGAATTACTTTGCTACTGGATGAAAAGGCAAGAAGTGCAAACGGCTTTGCATATACAGACCATATAAATATAGCCATTAGAAATATAACCGTAAAAAAAAGAGCCATTGAAAATAATAAATTATTTATATGATATCAATAAAATATAGAATAGTGCAATATGGAGAGTGAGATTAAGAAAATCTGTTGAAGGATAAAAGGATATAAAAAAATTTTGAAGATATATTTTAATAAAAATATAGAGCATAAGAATTAGAAAATGTGCTGGAGATACTCTCTATCTTTGAATTGCAATCTGAACTGTGGAAAGCTATTAAGATGGAGCATGCATACTTTCAGTCGTCAAATGCGAGCAGAGCATCTTTTGCTTTCGGTGTCGTGAATCCAGGGCACGAGAATCTGAGTATCTGACACCCAGCTGCCGTGACGTGCTCGCTTCACCACGAAGCCCGCGCGCACCGGCCCGCGGCCGCTGCTCCATTCGATGGATCTCTTCACCCGCGCCGGCCGCGCGCCAATTGATTCCGGCCTATAAACTCCCTTCGCAACTCAGCGATCTCATCAAACTCAAAAGTAGCCTCTTAAATCTTCTATCAAAGCAGAGCATCGGCTTACTGGATTCTTTTCCAGCATGGGTGTGGTCGCAGCAGCTGTCCTGGTGGTTCTGTGCGCCGCCGTCTCTGCGGCCGCGCAGCAGGGGCCCCCGCGTCCGGCGCTGCCGCCCACTACCACATGATCAACCCGGGAATGTTCGGTTGTGACGCCTTTCTAATGATTTTTCTCGAAAGAAATTTTTTATTGATTTCTCAGCCTCAGTATCTAAAGGATACACACAGTCTGACATAAGTTAATTATTACAAAGTCTATTAAATCTGAAAAGGTTGCACACAAGCAAACATCCAAATTAACTGAAATGAAGGGAAAGCGAGTTAATCAAAGCGTCATCGAAGAACTGTCATTGCCCAGCTGCGTATTCGCACTCCAACTCTTAGACACGAGAATATCTCTATCATGATGGCCTCTAAAAGTCTGCTCTCCTCGGTCATCTCCTCTTTCAACTCTGATTTCTGCAAAAAGACTCAAAGATAGCAGCAAACTGCCATATCTAAAAACTAACTAATTTAGATGATAATATTTTTATCAAAGATAACATTATTACGAGATAACTAAAAAGATCAACACACTACCACCACTCTAACTAGCATTTGAGAATGTAGTCTCCGCCATTAAGTCATTGCCCTAACATATGGGTGACTTCGATCGGTGGAAATAAATCGAAAGCAATACGAACTACACACCAGACAAACCGAGTGACATGACACTAAAAAAAGGTGTCGAATCAACTTGTTCTTATCACAGAAGCAACAAGTCTTGCTCCCTTGCCATTTACATTTTATTAGGTTATCTTTTGTAAGAATGACTCCACCCCCTAGGTGTCACAAAAAAATCTTGTTCTTTAATGGCACTTTCAGTTTCCATAGATATTTATGCCGAAACAAAGTGTTTGTATTTATAAAGACCTTATACATTGATTGGACTGAGAATTGACTACTGATATAATGACCAGGAGAACTAATCTCGTTGAGAGCTCAAGGTTACCGGAGACACCCTATGAACGAAGTCATTTGAAGCAACCAATTTGGGCCCTATTATAGTGGGCCAAAAAGTGATATTGAGAGGCGTAGTCAAAAAGACTTGTGCCACGGTGGCATGCTTTCTTCTGATAACATGGTAAATAGTAGGGTATGACTACTAAGATATTCACTACCTAACCAGACAGCTTTCCAAAAACTAGCCTTGAGGCCATCTTGAAGGATAAATTTGCCCATCTATAAAAATAGATGTTTCACCTTCATTAGGCCTGCCCAAAACTGGGAGTCTCCACATTTGAATTCTGCCTGTGATAATGTCTTGTTCCATAGATACTTTTCTGAGAAGACGCTGCCAAACACCGTCCTCATTAATCAGCTTTAAAAGCTATTTTCTAAGGAGGCATTTTATTTTTTGTTCTAAATTTTGAATGTCTAATCCCTCTTGTTCCTTAGGCTACAGATAATGCTCTATTTAGCAAGTCTATATTTACGTTTATGACATCCACTTTGTCAATTGAAGTAATAATCCAACCGCTTCTGCACGCCTTTAGGAACTTCGAAGAATGATAACATGAACATCTGTAGATTGGAAAGGATAGAGTTTATGAGCACTAATATGCCCCTCGTAGTCAGATCTTTACCTTTCTAGTTACTAAGTCACCTTTTAAATAGATCCTCAATTCCTTAACTTTTTGTAGTGTATAGAAATGCCAAAGTATATATTAAAAGGAAAAGACCCACGTGCACACCCAAAAAGTTGTGTGCACTGTCTTCATTTCCTTGGCCATCCCAAAACAGAAAAGTTTACTCTTGTGAAAGTTTATTTTCAGCCACAACAACTGTTCAAAAGCACACAGAATGAGTTTTAGATTCTTGGCCTACTCGATATCATGATTCATGAAAAGAATGGTGTCATCAGCAAACTAAAGGATGGACAGACCATCCTTGACCAAGTGGGTTACGACCCTTGTGATGATATCTTTATCTCTAGCTTTGTTTAAAATACTGGCTAGCATATCGGCGACAGTGCCAAAGAGGATATGTGACATAGGGTCACTTTGTCGCAGGCCCTTCTTTGATTAAAAAACCTACATCATCACTAACCTTTATCCTCACACTCCCTCCCTAAACGAATTGTGCAATCCAGTTGCACCATTTTGGGGAGAAACCCTTCAATCTCAAAGTCTGTTGAAGAAAAGACCATTTAACCTTGTCATAGGCTTCTCTAAATCTATCTTGAACTTAATTTCTTTTTGTGCATCTTGTGTAATTTCTCATGCAAAATGATCACACCTTCTAAATGTTCCTTCCCGGCATAAATGTTGTCTGGCTAGGCCACACCACCAACTCAACTACCCGAGAAATGTGGTTGGCGTTAACTTTAATGAAAATCTTAAAACCGATGCTTAATAAGCATATTGGTCTATACTAGTGAATCTTCATGGCATTCGTCTTCTTTTGTAACAGTGTAATAATACCAAAGTTTAGGCAAAAAAGATGGAGAGACCCATTATGAAAATCATTGAAAAGAGCCATGAGATCTGCCTTGGTAACTTTCCAAAAGAGCTGATAAAATGCAGCTGGGAAGCCAAAGCCTAGAGCTTTTTATTATGCTCCATTTGGAAGACCACTTTTCAGACTTGCTGTTCTGGAAAAGCCACTATAAGGATATCATTTTCACTGCTTGAGACCTAGGGAATATCATCACTGGCCTCTTCGATCATTGAGAAACTATTAGAATCCAGGGGCCCAATGTACCTTTTTAAATGTACATGTCCCCGCATAGTACCCTCTTCTTATTCAAGTTGATAAATCTATTGTTTGCAGTGTCGGCCATTTGCAAATAGATGAAAAAATTTAGTGTTATTATCGCCTTCAACAATAAACTTTGATTTGGAACGTTGCTACCACTTAATTTCCTCCTCTCTTAAGATGTCCGTGAGTTTATCATTTGCCAATCTCTTAGCATCAAGTTTGGCTATAGACAATTGTTGTGTCCCTGCCGTTTTATCTAATAGGTTAATGGATGCTAAAAGACCACTTTTTCCTTCTTGTTAACACCGTAGTGTGATTTGCCTACCCGTGCAGTAATTGGTGAAGTGTCCTAATCTTATTTTGTCATCTATCAATAGATGAATTACCCTATACTTCCGCCACCAAACCTCGGAAGCGTGTCTTGATGACACGCTACTACATGCTCTACCTTTCTTGTGTGTGTGTCAAGTGTGTGACTTTTACCCTGGTGTGTCCTGTCACTACTACAAAAAATGTCAACACTGACGGGCTAAAAACCCACATCAGTGACGGGTTTTCGGCCCGTCAGCAATCAATCGTCAGTGGTAACACAAGTTATCAGTGACGGGTAATTTTAGCCGTCACTGATAAAGGTCATCACTGGCGGGCCAAATATTTTACCCGTCAGTGATTACTTTTTCAGATACGCAAAGAAAAGTCATCAGTGACGGGTAGAAATTTTGCGAAATTTCATCCGTCACTGATAAAGGTCATCACTGACGGGTTAAATATTTTACCCGTCAGTGATGACGTTTTCAGAGGCGCAAAAAAAAGCCCTACCCGGGCACCGCCGGGTAGGGTTTCACTAAAATGACTGTAACTTTTGCATACGGTGTCCGTTTTGGGTCCACGACTACTCAAAATGACCGTATCGACGAGGCGCATCTGAAAAATCTACTAGTCTTTAGACTTGTATATTTTTTCACCTCCAAATTCGCCCTCTAAGACTAACTTTTTCCCCTCCAAATGAAACATCGCATCTTTCGACCCTCCGTTGAACTTCTTCCCGAGCTCCAAATGCAGTAATCTTTGCGTATTCTGAACCGTGAGGGAGTAGAGCTGCTAGAAAAAAATACGAGAAAAAATTTTAAAAACAAAAAAATTTCACTCCAAATTCGGCCTACCGAATCCTCCGAACGAATAATCTCCGCTACCGAACTCTCCGTTCCCTCCGTTGAACTTCTTCCCGAGCTCCAAATGCAGTAATTTTTGTGGATTCCGAACCGTGAGGGAGTAGAGCTGCTACAAAAAAAATTAAAAAAATTAAAAATTTAGGCACTAGTAGAAGGATGAGAAGGAAGAGAAGGGTGGAAGGGAGGAGAGGAGGGTAGAAAAGGAGAAGGAAGATGAGGTGCTCACTGTGACTCCATGGAGTTGGAGAGGACGAGGGGCCGGTAGTGGGCATGAGGATCTGACGGTGGGATGCTTGAGGAGGGTGCTTGAGGAAGGAGAGGAGGAGGGTGGAAGGGAGATGGAGAAAAATATGGATCTGGATTTGAGTGGAGTGGAGTGGAGTGCGCTGCACTGAGATGAATTATATACCCTGCGGGATTCTAAAATTTCGGGTTTTGAAATTTCGGAGTTGGGCGGGATTCACATCACTGACGGGTTAACTTTTTAACCCGTCAGTGATGAGTGAAAAATTTCGGGTTTTGAAATTTCTGAGTTGGCGGGATTCACATCACTGACGGGTCTAACTTCACGCCCGTCAGTGATGACTTTTCGTGAAATCTCGTGTTTCTGCTGAAGTCATTACTGACGGTCCGACTTTTTGCCCGTCAGTTATATTCTCGATATCTCTGACGGGTCTATCTTCATACCCGTCAGTGATGACTTTTTGTGAAAACTCGTGTTTTTGCTGAAGTCATTACTGACGGGCCGACTTTTTGCCCGTCAGTGATATTCTTGACATCTCTGACGGGTCTAACTTCAGACCCGTCAGTGATGACTTTTCGTGAAATCTCGTGTTTCTGCTGAAGTCATTACTGATGGTCCGACGTTTATGCCCGTCAGTGATGACTTTTCTCCTCTGAAACGGAACATCTGATAGAGTCACCACTGACAGGTATCTGGCTGCTCGTCAGTAATAGGTAAGAAGCCTGACGGGCTTTTTCCTGCCCGTCAGTGATAAGATATAGTGGATGACCTTTTTTGTAATAGTGTGTTGTGACCCACTCTTCACCAGCGCCCAATGGCAACAACTTCTACTCTCATGATAAGAAAGACCAAAACTTCTGTATCGTTTCTGACACCAACCTCCATGTCAACACCCACTTCATCAGCAAGCACAGATCATCTGTGAGCCCCGACTTCACTTGGATCCAAGCCCTTGGTATCGGCTTCCCGACCACTGCCTTTACATGGGCGCCCAGAAAACCACCAAATGGATCAATGACGTTGACCTCCTAGAGATGGCCTTCCATTGCGAACCCATCTACATCCCGGGCGAGTTTGGCGTGAAGTGGCCGTCCACGATCGTGTCCGGGCTGACTGTCACGAGGACCACTGCAACCAATGGCGTGAGGGTGCAGCTCAAGGTGCGTTCGACATTATGGCCAATGTCATGCCTATCACGGAGCAAGATTAGCGCATCGACAATTATTGCTGTAACTGAGGGCGATAGCCTTGCACACTTGAACATGGAGCTTAAGTTCTATGACCTCACAGATGATGTCCACTGCATGCTCAGTTAGACCTACCCTTCCGACTGCACCAACAGACTCAGCGTGAGCACCAGCACAAAGATAATGGGCGGTGCGACCAACTACGTCTCCTCCAAATATCTTTGCCACCGATTGCAAGGTCGCTAGGTTCATCCGCCACACCAGCATCTTGGTCACAGGCTCACAGCTAGGGCCAATTAGTCTACGCATTGATGTAAATGTCCCAATAAGAATGAATGGGCTTAGAAATAAATTTGTGAGAAGTTGGAACCGGTAACATTGGTGCCAGAATTCACTTGCCTGACGGGAAAAATATAATAAAACTTAATAAATCATTGGTGTTTTTGGGCATCTTGTGTGTCATCGGTATAGGTGGTCCAATATGCAATTTGATCGAGCCTGCAGACTAATTATTCAAAATGCAAATACTAATACGTTACATACGTAACACTAGTACTATTGCTCATTCTGATCGTGACATGACAATTAGCTAGTGAGCGCCCGACGGTCCGTCGCCGCCGACGAGCAGGTCCGGCATCTCGTTGAACTGGTCCCGCTCGCAACCGTCGGCGCCAATCTCTGTGAGCTCCACCACAAGCCTCGGCACCACGTTGGCGACCGCGAGCCTCAACCCGGCCGGGCACGGCCGCTCTTTGCTCCCCCCGGTGGCGCGGGCGTCGTCGTTGAGCATGCCACCGACTCATCCTCGCAGGTACACCTCACATGCCTGAGCATGAACCTACCCCGGTGTTGGAACTGGTCCCCAACGAGCCCCTCAAACTCCTGCGGCGGCCGGCGCAGAAGGTGGAGAGTGGTCCGGAGGTGTTGAGCAGGCTGAGGCACGACGTGCCGGAGTTGTAGAGGTTGAGGTTGAGGCAGAGACCGAACGAGTGGTAGTACACCTGCAGCGGCACGGCCATCGTTGAAAAGTGATCCGAACTCAGGCACCGAATCATGTTAGACATAGTATCATACAGTGTGGGGATTCGCGCTGGTACCGGCGTAACCGAGTACAACTCGTTGTCTTGTCCTTCAAGGACTCTTGTAATTACCCCTATACATATGCCCGGTAGTCGCATCTAAAGACCGTCATGTGGTCTTGTGCTCGTAATACTTTTCCCATCATAGTGAGATTGCGTCTTCGTGCGTCCGTGGTTTTTCCCGCAAGGGTTTTCCACGTAAAAATCTTTGTTTCTTGTCTCTAGGTCAATCTCTAATATCGCAACAAGTGGTATTAGAGCTTTTGATTACGAGATCAGATCTAGAGAGGAGAAGAAGAAGCAGCCAGCGCTCTCGCTCACGCCGGAAGATTGCCCATTGTCTCTGCCGATTTGTTTCCGTTCTCAAGTCACCGAGTCCGAGTTGCAATCTGCAATTAATTACCGACTTCGGATCAATCCTGTGCCGAACTGCTGCGCGTATAAATTAAGGACCCGAGGTGTGACGGGCTAATCGGACAGAGCAGGCAGCAACTCGGGAGAAAAAAAACTGGTACAGCATAAGCGAATCAGCCCGACGCAAAAAAGAGAGAGGAAGAATTCAACTCCCAAGGCGGATCAGTAGCTGTCGACCAAAAGCTTCCCAAAAAATTCAACTTTCTGATCTTTGCTATGTGCACCTAAGAAAAGCTACCAGGAAGGTTTAATTTCCTGATCTTTGCTATATCCACCCACAGAAGCTACCAGGGAAGTTCATCTACTCAGAATTTTATTGCTCTGCATAAATTAATTCTACCAGGAAATTTTCTTTCGGGTTGTACTACTTTGTGTACACAGGATTCATCTACCAATGGCTTCTCTAAAATATGATATTCCGCTGTTGGATCGTGACATAAGGTTTTCTCTCTGGCAAGTCAAGATGCGGGCTGTTCTAGCACAGATGGACCTGGATGACGCTCTTTTGGGATTTGACAAGATGACAGCGGCATGGTCTGCTGATGAGAAGAAACGCAAGGATCGTAAGGCTTTATCTCAAATTCATCTTCATCTATCTAATAATATTCCACAGGAGATTTTAAAGGAGAAGACCGCCGCCGCATTGTGGCTAAAGCTAGAGCAAATATGTATGACCAAGGACCTTACCAGTAAGATGCACCTTAAGCAAAATCCCTATTTACACAAGTTGATGAAGACGGATCAGTATTAAACCACCTGACAAAATTCAAGGAAATTGTTGCCGACCTCGAATCTATGGAGGTAAAATATGATGATGAAGATTTGGGTCTTATTCTGTTATGCTCTCTGCCCAGTTCATACTTTATTTTTAGAGATACTATTTTATATAGCCGAGATACTCTCTTAATGAAGTTTATGAAGCACTCTATGCTAAAGAGAAGATGAAACATATGGTTTCTGGTGAAAACTCAAACTCGCATGCAGAAGGCTTGGTTGTCCGAAGCAGACAACACGAGAAGAGTTCAAGCGGCAATTCCAGGGGCAGAAGCTCTAGCAAGAATAATAGAGGCAGATCTAAGTCCAGGAACAGGAAGTCATGCAAATACTGCAAGAAAGGTGGTCATGACATATCCGCATGCTGGAAGTTACAAAACAAGGAAAAGAGGAATGGCACATACAAACCAAAAGTTAACAAAGAAGATGAAAATTCTGCTAATTATGCTCATGATAGTAATTCTGAAGGTGATGTGCTTATCGTTGTTGCTGGATGTGCTGAAATTAATGATGAATGGATTCTTGATACTGCTTGCACCTTCCATATGTGCCCACATAGAGATTGGTTTACAACTTTTGAACCCGTTACTACTGCCGGTTTTATTTCGGGTTTTGATGATTCATCACGCAAGATTGAAGGCATTGGCTCTATTCAGATCAAGATGCTTGATGGCACAATCAGAACTTTAACGGATGTTCGATACATTTCTAAGATGAAGAGAAATCTTATCTCTTTAAGTACCCTTGATGATAAGGGGTACAAGTATTCAGGTGGAGGTGGAGTCCTAAAGGTCACCAAAGGTTCTCTTATTGTAATGAAGGGTGACATGAGGAAGGCTAATGGTCTTTATTATCTTCAAGGTATTACAATTTCAGGTAATGCCGCCCCTGTTATTTCAAATGATTCTTCTGATTGTGATACTATTAATCTTTAGCATATGCGTCTTGGTCATATGAGTGAAACTGGAATGATGGAGCTATGCAAAAGAGATCTACTTGATGGTCAAAACATCGACAAGTTAAAATTTTGTGAACATTGTGTCTTCGGCAAGCAAACAAGGGTAAAGTTTGGCACTGGAACTCACTCTATAAAAGACATATTGGAGTATGTTTACTCAGATTTGTAGGGAGAGTCCCGCGTTCCGTCACTTGGAGGTGCAGGTTACATGCTGACCATCATTGATGATTACCCAAGAAGAGTTTGGGCATATTTTTTGAAACACAAATCAGATGTATTCAAGACATACAAGGAGTGGAAGATTATGATTGAAAGATAGACTGGCAAGCATGTCAAGAAGCTGCGTACCGATAATGGCTTAGAGTTTTGTTCTAGAGAGTTTGATGTTTTGTGCAAATCAGAGGGAATTGTGAGACATTATACTATGCCAGGTACTCCTCAACAAAATGGTGTGACCAAACGCATGAATAGAACCATCATGGAGAAGGTACGCTGCATGTTATCTAGTTCTGGATTATCTAGAAGTTTTTGGGCTGAAGCCGCTTCCACTGCTTGTTACGTAATCAACCGGTCACCTAACCTGGCTATTGGAAAGAAGACTCCCATTGAGGTATAGTCTGGTTCTCCAGCAGATTATTCTGATTTGAGAATATTTGGTTGCCCTGCTTATGCTCATGTTAATAATGGTAAATTGGAGCCTAGAGCTGTTAAGTGTATTTTTCTTGGTTTTAATCCTGATGTGAAAGGCTATAAATTATGAAATCCTGAAACTAGAAAGGTGGTAATTAGCAGAAGTGTTACTTTTGATGAATCTGCTATGTTACATGATAAGCCATCTAATGATGTTCCTATTGAGAAGCCACATAAAATAAGTGTGCAGGTGGAGCATGTTATTAATTCAGGTGATACACCAGACAAAGAGAATATTGTTATTCATGATGATGCACCTATTACTGAGGATCCTCCTGAGGTTGTGCAGCCACCACAACATCTTGTTGTAATTCAGCCTAGAAGGTCTAAAGGGAACATAAGCGTCCCAACAGGCTTATTGAAGAATGCAATATTGTTGCTTATGCTTTTAGTGTGGTAGAAGACATTGAAGGTACTGCTGAACCTTCAACTTATTCAGAGGCTATTACTTCTGTTGATTCAAATAAATGGATGGCTACCATGCATGATGAGATGGAATTGCTTGAGAAAAATGGTACTTGGGAGCTAGTCAAATTACCAATTGAGAAGAAGACTATTCGCTGCAAATGGATATTCAAGAAAAAGGAGAGCATTACACCAACCGAAAAGATTAGATACAAAACAAGACTAGTTGCTAAAGGTTATAGCCAGATTCCAGGTATTGATTTTACAGATATCTTTTCCCCTGTTGTGAAGCATAGTTCTATTCATACTTTACTCAGCATTGTGGCTATGCGTGATTATGAGCTTGAGCAATTAGATGTGAAAACTGCATTCTTACATGGGGAATTAGAAGAAGACATTTATATGGAGCGGCCAGAAGGTTTTGTCATTCCGGGGAAGGAGAATTATGCTTGTAAGTTAAAGAAATCTCTTTATGGTTTGAAGCAGTCACTAAGACAGTGGTACAAGAGGTTTGACTCCTTTATGATCTCTCAAGGTTTTAGAAGATCAAATTATGATAGTTGTGTTTATTTAAATACTATCTACTTGCTCCTATATGTTGATAATATGTTGATTGCTGCAAAAGATAAGGCAGAGATTGTAAAATTAAAGGCACAGTTGAGCAGTGAATTTGAGATGAAGGATTTTGGTGCAGCAAAGAAGATTCTTGGCATAGAGATTATCAGAGATAGATACTCTGAAAAATTATACCTAAGTCAGAAAATGTATATTGATAAGGTACTTCGTCGTTTTAATATGCACAATGCAAAACCAGTTAGTACTCCTTTAGCTGCACATTTCAGACTTTCTTCAGATTCATGTCCATAGTCAGATGATAAAATTGAGTGCATGTCTAGAGTTTCATATGCCAGTGCAGTTGGCTCACTTATGTATGCCATGGTATGTTCTCGTCCTGATTTATCCCATGCATTGAGTGTTGTTAGTAGATACATGGCTAATCCTGGCAAAGAGCATTGGAAAGCAGTTCAATGGATTTTCAGATATTTGAGGGGCACTTCTAATACTTGTTTATAGTTTGGAAAATCTAGAGATGGATTTGTTGGTTATGTGGATTCAGATTTTGCTGGTGATTTAGATAAAAGAAGATCTCTTACTGGTTATGTGTTCACTGTTGGAGGATGTGCTGTTAGCTGGAAAGCAAGTCTTCAAGCCACTGTTGTCTTGTCCACTACAGAAGCCGAGTATATGGCTATTTCAGAAACTTGTAAAGAAGCCATTTGGCTAAGAGGTTTGTTTACTGAGCTTTGTGGAAGTACGTCTTGCACTACAATATTTTGTGACAGTCAGAGTGCTATTTATCTCGCAAAGGATCAGATGTTCCATGAGAAAATAAAGCACATTGATGTGAGGTATCACTTTATTCGAGGTTTCATCGCTCAAGGTGATATCAAGGTCAGCAAGATAAGTACACATAATAATCCAACTGATATGATGACAAAGCCAGTTCCTGCCACCAAGTTTGAGTTTTGTTCAGGTTTAGTTGGTATTACTTAGTAGTCCTATGTGATTTTGACGCACAAGGTGTTTATGCTTATTTGATTGGAGAAGTTCATTACTTTCTTCGACTACTGGAAGAAATTCGGTTTAAGGTGGAGATTGTTGAAAAGTGATCCAAATTCAGTTACCGTGTTGGACACGGCACCGAATCATGCTAGACGTAGCATCGTAGGGTGTGGGGATTCGTGCTGGTACCGGCGTAACCGAGTACAACTCGTTGTCTTGTCCTTCAAGGACTCTTGTAATTACCCCTAGATATATGTGCCGGTAGTCACACCTAAAGACCGTCCTGTGGTCTTGTGCTTGTAATACTTTTCCCAACATAGTAAGATTGCGTCTTCGTGCGTCCGTGGTTTTTCTCGCAAGAGTTTTTCACGTAAAAATCTTTGTCTCTTGTCTTTAGATCAATTTCTAATATCGCAACAGTCGGGTAGGACGGCGGCATATGCAGGTCGAAGAAGAAGAGCCCGTCGAGGTATGGCCTCCCGCTCGCACCCAACATCACCGCCCGGAGCAGGTCCATGCAGTCCTCAAACGCACGCAGGTAGATGGTGTCTGGTAAGTTGTTCTCTAGTATTTTCCACTCCTTTTGCACTGCCTTGACCCATCTCTTTCCACCATTGCCGCCATGCAGTCCATTTGGAAAAAGAACAATAGTTAATGTTCATTTTGCGGTTGCTGTGTACATCAGCACGTTAAATTTTCACCCCTAGTAAAGAAAAAGGATAATTACATTTCATACTTCTCAAAGTCAAGCGCGATGTAATTTTGATTTTTGTTCTTTATAGTAAAGCGAGATGCACCTTTGACCTATTTTTTTAGATAATGACACCTTTGACCTTTAAGATTGTTATCCTATATTTGGAAAAAAGAAAAATAACTTTATTACATAAAAAATTCGATGGTGAACCTACCTGGTCCACGGCGTCAAGGTAATGGTAGTCCGGAGGGCTCTGCACTACATCCGGGGGCGCGTACCGGTAGATCAACGCCATCGACATCCGCATCGCTGCTTATCAATTCAGCAGCTATGGCCTCAGTTGCAGCGCCGTTGTTAGGATCGTCATCACCACCGTATATAGGCGCCGGCACTCCCACATTCTCTACAGCTGCGGATATTTCTGAGCTTGAAGACGACGACGAGTTCGCCAGATACCTCTTACCTCGAGCCAACACTTCGCCTGCCAATCGGATGACAGACCAGACGAGAGCACCCAACCGGCCTATTCTCGTCGCTGCAGGGCCGTCTTCATCCGTAGACGCGTAGTCACCTTCGACATTGCTGTGGTCGGCCGTGTGATCGCCTTCGCTGCTATCGTCGGCTGGGTTCCGTGGATCATTGTTCTGGAATCAAACGTAAGAGACATCGAGCGTCAGAACCGCATCAATTGTTGAAGCCAGAATAAGTACATGAGATGGAGATGCATAGTAGTCAAGATGATAGCGAAGAAGATGTTTGGTGCATTGGAGAACCTTGCCCCTATTTGCTAACGGTGCATGTTAAGGTGCTGGTTAGATAGATGCCGTATTGGCAGGAGCCAATTCTTGATCTTGAGGCGCATCGACGGTGCTCTCCTCCACGCAATCACCCATTTCAGCCTGCAGTTCCGAGTAGCGCTGCTCGTGGACGACACTGATCTCATGGGGCGACAGCTGATGAGTCGAGCAGAGATGATGAGTGGTATATATATATATATATATATATATATAGTGTGTGTGTGTGTGTGTTGTAAGTTTCCACAAGATACAGCCATGTGCCATGCATGGCAATGCATACCGTTGACACGCTACCGTCACCCCCCCTGACAGCTTAGGCATGGTCGTCAGGAAGGTCAACAACACGGCTGACCCATGAAAGATCGGCATCGCCGGCAGTGGCGGCTTTGTTTTTGTTGCCCATTTGTCATCGCCACGCTCATGCCAAAGTGGAGGACAATGTCAAGTAAGCACAAGCTGAAGATGTTGCGGAAGAAAGAAGCGGGAGTAACAAAGGGAAATTAGTGGTCTTGGGCTGGGTGTGTTGTTGGGCCTGCGAGCATGGAGTGTGGGCCTGTGTGCCAGCTGTAGTCTCGGGATGCGTGTTATAAGCCACCACTGGGAAGACGCGATCGCTAGGTCTGAAGAAAATGCTTGTTCTGAATCTCACCTTCTTTCTCTGTAATCTCACCTCCGGTTCATCCGTTCTCATCCAAATCTTCTTCAATTTCGTGTACGATTTGCTCTTCGGGTTACGTCATAACAATCTGGTATCAGAGCTTCGTGACGATCCTGCGTGCGCTTCACAAACTCGACACCTTCCAGTAACATTGACCGATCGGTGGTGATTCCCTTCGGGTGAGTTGCCGTAAATCTAAGATCGTCGTTTGGTGGTGCAGAGAAAGTCGCAATGGCACCGTCCAAGCCCTTGGCACAAACGCGATTTGTGTTAGTGGAGATGGATGAGCTGAAGGCGTTCCTCACACAGCATCTGGACGCGATCGACGCGAAGGTGGCGTCCATGGAGGAGGTGAAGGCGAGATTGGAGGAGATGGACAAGAAGATGGCGGACCAAGGCGATCATCTGAACAGTGTTCAAACCAAGGTTAACATGTCCACCGACGTGCTTGGGGTGATGCAGCAGGAGCAGGTTCAGGTGCCGCCAGTGATGAAGACGGTGGTCCCTAATCCAGCGGCGAGGACTATTGCCATACCGGTACTGGGGGGATTGGGAGTGCTCCGTGAGTTCCATGGGCAGCAAGTACGTCGGCAGCAGGAGCAGAGGCACCTCACACCAAGCCTCCTGTGCTGGCCACACCACGTGGTCCAACAGTAACATTTCATCAAACTCAAATACGGGATGAGAGTGGGGAACTCTCTAGAGAGCAGGAGGAGAATGGGGGTCGCAAGAGCTGGGCTCCAAAGATGGATTTCCTCAAGTTTGATGGTACGGATGTGAGAATATGGGTGTATCAGCTTGCTGCCAATTTTTGTGTCACTGCTGCCACAATGAATTTACTGGAGAGTGCTGCACATTGGTACCAGTCTTATAAATTGGATCATGGGTGGTTGGGATGGGAACAGTTTAAGGAGGCCATTCTATTGGAATTTGAAATGAACGCTCACCGCAACAAAACTATGCAGTGGCTGCAACTGAAGCAAACAGGAATGGTGGAGGAATACAAGATGTAGTTTGATCAGTTGGTCTATAATATCAAGTTGTATGACAAGTCCATCAGCAACACTATGCTTGTGTCTCATTTCATTTTGGGTCTTAAGGAGGAGTCACGTGCGATAGTGGAAGTTCAGCTGCCTAACAGTGTTCGGGGGGCTGCCTCCTTTGCTTTGGTGCAGGAAGCAATGCTAGAAAGAAACAAGAAGCATTACCACAAGCAACCTCTACAGAAACAAACAACCAATGTACCATTTCAGAAGAATGCACAAAACCTCCAATTTTGTACCAAGTGAATTGTGGAAGGCAAAGCAATTAAAAAAGTAAAGAAGACAGAATAACGAGTGTTAGAGTTGTGGGGAGAAGTTTGCTCCAGGTCATGTCTATGCAGCTTGGAAATCATTGTTCAAACCATGGGGAACCAAGCTTCAGATGTCCACAACTTACAACCCTCAAAACGATGGGCAGAGTGAAAGGGTTAATCAATGTCTTGATACGTACTTACGATGTGCTGTGGCTGATGCCCCTCTTCAATGGGTGTCCTGGTTACCCTTAGCTGAATTGTGGTATAATACCAATCATCACACTGCTATTGGTTACTCCCCTTTCAAAGCATTATATGGTCATGAACCCACCTATGGACAGCTACCAATGCTCTCAACTACCTCAGTCACTGATTTTGCTAATCTGATGCAGCATAGAGAGCAATATGCAAATTTCTTGCAGGATCACCTGAACAAAGTCAGACTGCGCATGAAGCAGTATGCTGACAAGACAACATCACCTCGTACATTTCAGGTGGGGGACAGGGTCTATCTTAGGCTGCAGCCATATGCTCAAACCACAGTCGTGAACAGGCCCTATCTTGCGTTCAAGTATTTTGGACCTTATGATATCACTGCCAAGATTGGTCAATCTACATATCGACTTGATCTTCCTTCAGGGAGTGCTATTCACCCGGTTTTCCATGTCTCTCAAGTTAAACCTCGTGTGCCTAATTACTCTCCGGTTTACATTGTTGCCTGCGCCTATGGACTTGACTGTAGAGCAAGTCTTTCCAGAGGAGATCCTTGAGCGTCGTATGGTGAAGAAAGGGAATGCCGCTCATGTACAAGTATTGGTTAAATGGGCTGGAGTGTCTGAACCAGCATCAACCTGGGAAGACTATGACATAATGAAGGTTCTCTTTCCTACTGCACCCATCTGGGTCCAGATGGTTCTCAAGGGGGCGGCAATGTCATCACCGCGCTCATGCTAAAGAGGAGGACAGTGCCAAGTAAGTGAAGCTGAAGATGTTGCAGAAGAAAGGAGGAGCAACAAAGAGAAAGTAGTGGTCTTGGGCCGGCTGTGCCGTTGGGCCTGCGAGCCTGGAGTGTGGGCCTGTGTGCCAGCTGTAGTCTTGAGACGACGTGTTATAAGCCACTACTGGGGAGACGTGATCGCTAAGTCTGAAGAAAATGCTTCTTCTGAATTTCACCTACTTTCTTTGGATCGCATCCCCAGTTTCATCCGTTCTCATTCAAATCTTCTTCAATTCCGTTGTATGATCGGTTCTCCAGGTCAGATCATAACACCATTGCCGATGGTTGTAGTGATTTACTTCCGCCGTTGGTTCGTCCTGGCGGCAGCAGGCAAACGACCACATTTCCGTAGTAGGCATGGTGGTTCGTATGCGTTGACGGTGTCGCCGCACTCGACCTCTCTAGCCTCGTCAGGGCAGGATGCCGCCTGCTTGAACCACGACACGTGCACCATCTGATCCTCGAAATTCAGGCTTCTCACGACGCCGACGCGCGCGCCTCGTTGATCCTGTAGCAACGACAGCATAATCATTGATGTTAGCAGTAGTAGTAGTTGATCCGTCGTCACCTCCAGCAACATCAACAGCGGCACCAGCAGGAGTATGAAGCGTCGCCGGGCGCTGCCATGTCTACAACATAGTTCCCCGGGAAGAACTCGTGCTCGTTCGTAATGTCGAAAGGGATGAGGGACGTTGACGGCGCCCCACGCTGCCGTGTGCCGTCCTACCATAGCACGTTGACGGTGGTCCGAGTGCTGGCGACGCTCAAGGGTAGCTCTCGCGTCTCCGCCCCACCGCGTCCGCCTGTGCCCATGGAAGAGCTTCTTGAGCTGCTTCTTAGTCCGTGCTGCATGATGAGCGTTTGGTGGCTCGCGATTATCATCTGTCGGCATAGCAGTCGATGACAAAATGACACTTCCTGCTTGTCATTCGAAACAACTGCACCAACCGGAGGATAATGATCATTGCCATCATCGGATTGAGATGAACATGCGTGTCTCCGTGTTTCGAAGGAAGCAACGGTCGGCTACCCACCAGCTGCCAGGGGAGTCGGCGTAGAAGGTCAGGTTGTTAGGGTCCTGGTAGGCTGGAGGATCTGACGCCTGGACGAACTGCTGCTCGGTGCCGTAGTGCGCCGACGCGATCCAGTAGACGAGCACGCCGGCCATCTCCACCTTGGTGACGATGCCTATTTTGCGGCCGGGCTTACAGTGGCCACTAAGCCACCGCAAGTCCTTGATGATGCTCGCCGGTGTGGCGCCGCGGCCGGTGGCACGCTACCCTGGGTAGAAGGGCGTGTTCATGTGGGGGCAATGATGCGCGCGGGTCCCGACCGGTCGTAGCTTCTTTGACTTTGCCCCACCACCGATGACTTTGCAGACCGTCGTCGAACAACACATTGGAATTGAGGAAACTGATAATGTTTCGATCTTTCAAAGAGAACACGGTATCGATTTGGTAGAGGCGACTTCGACAATTTGATTACAACCATGTAACGATGGTGCGCCTTAGCAATCGCTAAACTAACTCCAGAGTGTTATTAACCTTGTCGAGATGCACAATCAACCTATCCACAAAGAATGCATTCCTGCAAGCAATCGAAGAACAAGCAAGAACACGACAATGGCAATCTGATATTGCAAATAGATCTGAAGTACTCACTGATAAAGGTAGGATTCTTGATAGTAGTCAGGACAATTGGTTGTTGAACACAATTGAGAGACTCGAATTGTAGCAATTTGGCTAAACTATGTCTAAATAGAAACCCAACAAAAATAGAGACTCTGGAGGCTTATTTATAGGTGGGAGGAGACTCCTAGCCCGAAATGGACCCGAAGTCAGTTCGATCGGTTTAAACCGGCCTATGAGAGGTTTAAACCGGCGGGTATGGTTTTTGGGCAGATTTCGTATTTTTGGTAGCTGACGACCCGAATCAATCTAAAATGATTTTATTCAACTAAATTTCAATTGATCTTCAAGTAGACTTGTTCGGTCATCATCTTCATACCCATGGAGGCTTCAATGTTCCAAAGTCTTCATCACTTGTTATCCCTCCTCCTCTCGAGAGTTTGAACTTGAATCCTCTCTGGCTCTTATAGATCTTGATGAATCTCCTCTTGCTCTTCATAGCTTAAGCCGGGAATGTAGTGAAGTCAGAGTAGCTATGGGCACGTTTGTAGTGGTCATGGTCTCATCAAAAATCTCGATGACCTGGCCAAGCCACAGCCCGGAGACGACGAAGTCGCCAAGGCTGAGCTCTCTGATGCGCCACAGGCCATCTGGCGACACTTCGGTTGTTACCACTGTCGGCTCGCCGCTGCGGCCGTTGAGCTTAACAAGGTCGAGCACGGTGGTGACGCCAGTGACGACGCTAATTCGGCTGCTGAGTTCTGACTTCTGACGCTGACACGATGACCTCGCCACGGTAGAAGTAGCTCCTGTCGACAACAGTGATGTCACCGGCCTTTTCGGTCTGCAGCGCACCGTCCACACAGAAAATCCTGAACGTGCTGGCGGGGAGAGAGGGGTAGGGGCTGTACACCCCAGTGTCCGGGACCTGGACCACCATGCCATGTCACCAAGGCCGCCGCCTTTCGACTCGAGCTTCACAAGGTCCATCATGCAAATATTAGTAGATTCCATGGACTCCTCGGCGGCGACGTCCATCAGTACTGTCGTCTTAGCCTCTTCCCGATGATCTCCTAGCAAGCTCGATCCTGCTTGATCATATATGTAGCAACAATGAAACATGAGCATGCATGCCATACTAATTTGCATGAGCAAATGGAAGTGATACATATACTGCAGAGATCTCGATTTCAACAGGTAAAATTAAGAAGCAAAAAGAAATCGGGAAACCGTAGAAGGCGTATGTATGCATACGTGAGCTAAGTAGATGGCGGATCGATGAAGATGAATTCTGAACTTGCGTCAATCGATCATCGAGATGCGGTCGACCGATGCTAATTTTGGTATATAGCTATAGGCTTAGTGATGAGACGGTGGCCCGATCTTTCGGTGAGATGAAGGTAGCTAACGGTTTGGTGGAGTTTGACCTTGACGATTCGACTATACCGTATGCGATGATACGCCTTAGCAATCGCTAAACCAACGTCCAATGGTTATTGATCTTGCCGTAGGCACGATCAACCTGAACAATGAAGTTCGAGTTCCTACAAGCAACCGAAGAACCAAGCAAGAACTATGATAAATTGTAATCTGAAATTGCAAATAATAAATTGTCACAAGAGATAGAAGAAAATGTATTTAGATTTCACTGGCGATCTAAACAAGGTGTTAGTCATACACAACTTGTAGATGTGATAATATAGCAGTAGTTAAACAACTCAATGAAACCCAAAAACTAAAGGGAGAAACCTAGGGGGTATATAAAGAGAAGATGTGATCTGTTTCAGAGATAGACTCGAATTATTTTAGCAGTTGCAGTCCTCTCATAAGAAATTTGGAGATGGAGTTGGACAGGTTGGAAAGAGCACGAGATAAGCTTTCCAAAGAGTCTAAGATCACCCAAATCGGAGTCCGTATGCTCAAGATAAAGACGTTTGAAGTCAGGGCTCTCTCAATAATCCAAATCAGAGTCCATATCTTGTGGGAGTCTATCTCTAGCTCTACTTGGACCAACAGTGACGTGGGAAGACTCCTTGTATAGCACCAATTCATGAGGAAATATCTTCATGGACACATGAACTTCATTCCTTCCTCCTCCCGAGAGCTTGAACTTGAATCCTCGCTTGTTCTTGACGATCTTGACGAACCGTCGTTTGTTCTTTATAGCTCGAGCAGCGGATGTAGTTGAAGTAGTGGAAGTAGAGGTGGCAGCAGGTATATCCATGGGGGCCATGTCCTCATCACTTAGTTAATCTGAAGGTAGCTGATATATGTTCGTTCTTGTCCGGAGTTTGAGTCCAGATCCAGGACCGTACATACATAAGAGACCGACTCCAGTTAGTCACTGACTACGACTAGCATTTCGAACTAGCGTGTCCGCACAACGCTGCTACATTCGCCAAAATAGAGGAGGCGATGAGCGTGAGGTGTCATTGCACGCCTGCCACGATGCCACTTGACCACACTGCCTCAGCCTCAGCACTGGTCAACGACGCCAAAAACAGTAGGCCCCCGCCACTAGGTTACATGTCCATCCCTACCACCAAGCCAGTTCATCATGTCTCCAAGATCACTATATCTTGTCAACTGCCACCTCGATGAATACCATCATGCTAGCAAAATTGCTACAAGGGATAATTGTATTTTTTTTTCTTTTCTTCTTTGCCAAAAGACAGGCTATTGGTCACCAACTCCTCACTTTCCCTCCTTTACCATCGCCGCAGCTCCATACCTCTGTAGGCTTATATGGTGCTCCCCCACCTTCTCCCTACCGGTAGTTGACAGCAACATCGTCGCCTCACTATACCACAATGCCCCTCCTTGTTAGCCCCACCCTACCCAACCTCACATTCACTACTGATATATCAGTATGTCGCCCTTCGCCGCCAACCTAGTGGCCCAGCTTCCATCTACAACGGAGAGACACGGTGAAGACCCCCAAAGCTATTGTTGAAGCCCAGATCACCTCTATCTTTCACGCTGGGCAATTTAACACCATAAACTTGTAAAATCTTTTAAATCACACACTCATAATGTCTTCGCAGGTGTTGCCATATTAGAGATAGATTTAGAGACAAGAGATAAGAATTTTACGCGGAAAACCCTTGCGGGAAAAAACCACGGACACACGAAGGTGCAATCTCACTATGATGGGAGAAGTATTACAAGCACGAGACCACAGGACAGTCTTTAGGTGCGACTATCGGGGCATATATATAGGGGCAACTACAAGAGTCCATAAAGGACAAGATAACGAGTCCTTGGAGGACAAGACAATGAGTTGTACTTGGTAATGCCGGTACTAGCGCGAATCCCCACACCATACGATGCTACGTCTAGCATGATTCGGTGCCATGTCCAACACGGTAACTGAATTTGGATCACTTTTCAACAATCTCCACCTTGAGCCGAATTCTCTCTAGTAGTCGAAGAAAGTAATGAACTTTTCCAATCAAATAAGCATAAACACCTTGTGCATCAAAGTCTCATAGGACTAGTGAGTAATACCAACTAAATTTGAGCAAAGCTCAAACTTAGTGGCAGGAACTGGCTTTGTCATCATATCTGCTAAATTATAATGTGTACTTATCTTGCTGACCTTAATGTCACCTTGAGCGATAACTCCTCGAATAAAGTGATATCTCACATCAATGTGCTTTGTTCTCTCATGGAACATCTGATCCTTTATGAGACAAATAGCACTCTGACTGTACAAAAAATTGTAGTACAAGATGTATTTCCACAAAGCTCAGTAAACAAACCTCTTAGCCAAATGGCTTCTTTGCAAGCTTCTGAAATAGCCATATACTTGGCTTTTATAGTGGACAAGGCGACAGTAGCTTGTAGACTTGCTTTCTAGCTAACAACACATCCTCCAATAGTGAATACATAACCAGTAAGAGATCTTCTTTTATCTAAATCTCCAGTAAAATCTAAGTCCACATAACCAACAAGTCCATCTCTAGATTTTTTTAACTATAAACAAGCATTAGAAATGCCCCTCAAGTATCTGAAAATCCATTGAACTGCTTTCCAATGCTCTTTGCCAGGATTAGCCATGTATCTACTAACAACACTCAATGAATGAGACAAATCGGGACGAGAACATATCATGGCATACATAAGTGAACCAACTGTACTGGCATATGGAACTCTAGACATGTACTCAATTTCTTTTTCTGATTGTGGACATGAATATGAAGAAAGTCTGAAATGTGCAGCTAAAAGAGTACTCACTGGTTTTGCATTGTGCATATTAAAACGACGAAGTACCTTATCAATATACCATTTCTAACTTAGGTATAATTTTTCAAAGTGTCTATCTCTATTAATCTCCATGCCACGAATCTTCTTTGCTGCACTAAGATTCTTCATCTCAAATTCACTACTCAACTGTGTCTTTAATTTTACAATCCCTGCTTGTCTTTTGCAGCAATTAACATATCATCAACATATAGGAGCAAGTAGATAGCTGAACCATTAATAGTCTTTAAATAAACACAACTATCATAATTTGATCTTCTGAAACCTTGAGAGATCATAAAGGAGTCAAACCTCTTGTACCACTGTCTTGGTGATTGTTTCAAACTATAAAGAGATTTCTTTAACTTACAAGCAGAATTCTCCTTCCCCGGAACGACAAAACCGTTCGGCCGCTCCATATAAATGTCTTCTTCTAACTCCCCATGTAAGAATATAGTTTTCACATCTAATTGCTCAAGCTCATAATCACACGTAGCCACAATGCTGAGTAAAGTACGAATAGAACTATGCTTCACAACAAGGGAAAAGACATCTGTAAAATCAATACCTGAAATCTGGTTGTAACCTTTAGCAACTAGTCTTGCATTATACCTGACCTCTTCAGTTGGTGTAATGCCCTCTTTTTTCTTGAATATCCATTTGCAGCGAATAGACTTCTTCTCAATTGGTAATTTGACTAGCTCCCAAGTACCATTTTTCTCAAGTGATTCCATCTCATCATGCATGGCAATCATCCATTTATTTGAATCAACAGAAGTAATAGCCTCTAAATAAGTTGAAGGTTCAGCAGTACCTTCAATGTCTTCTACCACACTAAAAGCATAAGCAACAATATTGCATTCTTCAATAAGCCTGTTTGGACTTTTATGTTCCCTCGTTGACCTCCTAGGCTGAATTGCAACAGAACGTTGTGGTGGCTGCACAACCTTAGGAGGATCCTCAGTAATAGATGCATCATCATGAACAATAATATTCTCTTTGTCTGATGTATCACCTGAATTAGTAACATGCTCCACCTGCACACTTGTTTTATGTGGTTTCTCAACAGGAACATCATTAGATGGCTTATCATGTAACATAGCAGATTCATCAAAAGTAACACTTCTGCTAATTATCACCTTTCTAATTTTAGGATTTCACAATTTATAACCTTTCGCACCAGGCTTAAAACTAAGAAAAATACACTTAACAGATCTAGGCTCCAATTTACCATTATTAACATGAGCATAAGCAAGGCAACCAAATATTCTCAAATCAGAATAATCTGCTGGAGAATCAGACCATACCTCAATGGGAGTCATCTTTCCAATAGCCAGGTTAGGTGATCGATTGATTAAGTAACAAGTAGTGGAAGCGGCATCAGCCCAAAAACTTCTAGATAATCCAGAACTAGGTAACATGCAACGTATCTTCTCCATGATGGTTCTATTCATGCGTTCAGCAACACCATTTTGTTGAGGAGTACCTGGGACAGTATAATGTCTCTCAATTCCCTCTGATTTACACAAAGCTTCAAATTCCCAGAACAAAACTCCAATCCATTATCAGTACGCAGCTTCTTGACATGCTCACCAGTCTATCTTTCAATCATAATCTTTCACTCCTTGAAAGTCTTAAATATATCTGATTTGTGTTTCAGAAAATATGCCCAAACTTTTCTTAAGTAATCATCAATAATGGTCAACATGTAACCTACACCTCCAAGTGATGGAACGCGGGACTCTCCCAACAAATCTGAGTGAACATACCCCAATATATCTTTTATAGAGTGATTTCAGTGCCAAACTTCACCCTTGTTTGCTTACCGAAGATACAATGTTCACAGAATTTCAACTTGTCGATGTTTTGACCATCAAGTAGTCCTCTTTTGCATAGCTCCATCATTCTGGTTTCACTCATATGACCAAGACGCATATGCCAAAGATTAGTAGCATCACAATCAGAAATATCATTTGAAATAACAGGGGCGGCATTACCTGAAATTGTAGTACCTTAAAGATAATAAAGACCATGAGCCTTCCTCATGTCACCCTTCATTACAATAAGAGAACCTTTCGTGACTTTCAGGACTCCACCTCCACCTGAATACTTGTACCCCTTATCATCAGGGGTACTTAAAGAGATAAGATTTCTCTTCATCTTGAGAATGTATCGAACATCCGTTAAAGTTTTGATTGTACCATCAAACATCTTGATCTGAATAGAGCCAATGCCTTCAATCTTGCGTGGTGAATCATCAAAACCCAAAATAAAACCAGCAGTAGTAACAGGTTCAGAGGTAGAAAACCAATCTCTATGTGGGCACATATGAAAAGTGCAAACAGTATCAAGAATCCATTCATTATTAATTTTAGCATATCCAGCAACAACTGCAAGCACATCACCTTCAGAATTACTATCACGAGCACAATTAGCAGAATTTTCATCTTCTTTGTTACATTTTGGTTTGTATGTGCCATTTCTCTTTTCCTGTTTTGTAACTTCCAGCATTCAGATATGTCATGACCACCTTTCTTGCAGTATTTGCATGACTTCCTGTTACTAGACTTAGATCTGCCTCTATTATTCTTGCTAGAGATTCTGCCCCTGGAATTGCCGCTTGAACTCCTGCCTCGGACAACCAAGCTTTCTGCATGCGAGTTTGAGTTTTCACCAGAAACCATATGTTTCATCTTCTCTTTAGTATACAGTGCTTCATAAACTTCATTAAGAGTGAGAGTATCTCGGCTATATAAAATAGTATCTCTAAAAGTAGAGTATGAACTGAGAGAGAGCATAAAAGAATAAGACTCAAATTTTCATCATCATATTTTACCTCCATGGATTCGAGGTCAGCACCAATTTCTTTGAATTCTATCAGGTGGTTTAATACTGATCTGCCTTCCATCAACTTGTGTAAATAGAGCTTTTGTTTGAGGTGCATCTTGCTGGTCAGGTCATTGGTCATACAAATTTGCTCTAACTTTAGCCGCAATGCGGCGGCGGTCTTTTCCTTCAAAACCTCCTGTAGAATATTATTAGACAGATGAAGATGAATCTGAGATAAAGCCTTACGATCCTTTCATTGCTTCTCATCAGCAGACCATGTCACTGGCATATTGTCAAATCCCAAAAGAGCGTCATTTAGGTCCATCTGTGCTAGAACAGCCCATATCTTAACTTGCCATAGAGAAAACCTTGTGTCACAATCCAAAAGCGGAATATCATACTTCATGGAAGCCATTGGTAGATTTATCCTGTGAACGCAATGCAGTACAAGTCGAAAGAAAAAATTCCTGGTAGAATTATTCCTGGTAGAATTAATGTGTGCGGAGCAAAGAAATTTTGAGTAGATGAGCTTCCCTAGTAGCCTTTCTTGGGTAGACTTAGCAAAGATCAAATTTTTTTTGCTTTTTTAGGTGTGCTTTTGGCCGACAGCTTCTCGGTTGCTATCTGATTGATTTCTCGCCGCTTTGTTCTGCACGTCTCGAGACTTGGTCGCGGTCTATAGAAATCACGTCTCGGTTGATCCGCTTCTTTGTGCTTCTGCTGCTTCTAATTGATCGCTTCATGAAGCTGCTGTTTCACGTCTCAGGTCTTGATTGAACGGGACGACGAGTTTGCTGTACCGTTTGATATATATAGGCGCTGCTTTTCTGACTTCGCACTACGTCGGAACAGGCCTCCACTGATGGGCATTTAACCCCCTCTGCTGACGGGCGGACCGCCCGTCAGTAAGCTCCTGTCAGTGGAGGGGTCACCATCACTGACGGGCGCGTTGCCCGTCAGTGGAGATGGTTACCAGTGACGGGCACATAATATTAGCCCGTCACTAGTATTTACAAATCAGTGACAGGCTCTTTCAATTAGCCCGTCAGTAGAAGTGTTTTCAGGATTTAAAAAAATACGCGATATTTCAGCACATTTACATAAATTACAATATAGATACACAAAGACACACAGTTACATACTTCGCATATACACATTTACAACAATTAGTTACACAGACATAGCAACTTATAACTTTTGCGTAAAGTACTGTAAATCATAGCTTTTCATTCTAGACCTTCGTGTCCTCGGCCCCCATTAGCAACACCTTGCACATTCACATCAAGGAGCAAAAAATCAATAAGTCATTATCAGAAAGTAATTCCAGAAACATTACATGTAACTAACCGAAATAAGCATGAATAGAGATATCAGAAAAGAGGAGAAGGGATAGCTTCTGCTCTTATCAGTTTAAAGAAATAGATAAGCTAGGAGGTAACATCTGTTATGGGAATAGATAAAGAGAGAAAAGGTAGGAGTTAGACAACTCAGAAGATATAGTAATCTGTTCTTGTTAGTTCTTCGGTCAGACAAGAACATGGGAATAATTAAGCTCAAAAATAACATGGCATATAGGACGAACAAAGAAAAATCTAGGCTAAATGTAATTGTTCTTACCAGATTAACACCTTTCTCAAACTAATTTTGGGGATACAAATCATTATCAGAGTAATACAAACCAAGTAAAGCATCTGTTTTCTCAGCCTAATAACCAATGCAAATACAAGCAAGAAGTAAGGTAAATTAGGACCAAGCAATCAAGAAGACGAGAGTATGACATACGTATCAATTGAACCAAATCATGCAAAAGTTGCATAGGAATCACACTACTAGGATATCAATTGAACCAAATCATGCCAACTCTAAATTCACAAGTACAAATCAGATCGTGATGTATAGGAACCCTAGAAATAGGTACCCAAGAAGGGGTACACCTAAAGCTCGCGCCATCGCCAAATCAAGCAGCTAGACATACGTATCAATTGAATCAAGAAGACCAGACCGGCATAGAACCCTAGAAGTGGGGAGTGGAAGGAAAGAGGACTTACTGGGGGGGTGTTGGAGGGGCTCCTGGTGGCGCGCGGTCAAGGAGCTTGACGAGGCGACTAGCTGCGGCGTCAAAGGCGGCGGTGGCGAGCGAAACCCATGCGGAGGGACGGCGTGGCTTCGGTGGCGGAGCTCCAGGCGGGAGAATGGGGTTGGGGGCGACCGGCGGGTGGCTCGGATGCGACGGCTGCGGGGACCTAGAAGGCAGCGGCGGCGAGAAGGCGGACGGAAGAGCGGATGGGTTGCGGCGATTGGAGAGGAACCCTAGAAATAGGTACCCAAGAATGGGGCGGCGGGCTTGGGCCCGTCAGCCTCAGCTGCGGGAAAGCCAGCCCCGTCGGGGTGGCGCTGGGAAGGAGGGAACCGGAGGGGGGTGCGTGGCGCGGGCGCGGGGAAGGGACACCTTGCCAGCGGCGGCGCTGGACAGAGGCGGCGAGCCAGCCGGCGGAGGAAACCCCACCAAGGGCGGCGGCGCAGGGGAGCTTCTCGACCGGCTTTGAAGAATGGTGGTGGGCGGTGGGGTTTTTCTTGGAGAGCTCGGCAGGTTGGGGAATAGAACATGGGGCTTTGGAGGAAACGGTGGGAAGGGAGAGAAGAAGAAGCCATGGGCAGCGGTGGTTCTTGGACAAATCGGTAGGGAAGAAAAATAAGGGGGCCGGTCGAGCTGCTAGTGGGTCCCACGGGTAGGTAAGAAGAGAGATGAGGCATTTTACTTCCACTGACGGGCACAAAATGGCGCCCGTCAGTGAAGATCCGATCTTCACTGACGGGCACGTGAGGTGCGCCCGTCAATGAAAGTTGTCCGTCAGTAGAGATGCCAAGTTGCGCCTCTCGTCGCACTTTTACTGACGGGTGGCTATTGCACCCGTCAGTAGAAGTTGGCAGCCTCGTCTTGTGCGTCACTACTACTGACGGGCACGAGCTCGTCCGTCAGTGTTGCCTCTAATCAGCGACGGGCTTTCTAGTGCCCGTCAGTGATGACTATATAGCAGAAGTGTTTTCTGAGGTAGCGTCGCGTCGGATGCGAGAACCAATCTGTGTTGGAGGTGAGTCCGGACGGTGTTGCTTTGGTCTTTTCGACTCGGACTTGGCAATTTGTTCCGCTGTGGCACGAATATGGCGAGTCAACGATTTTGATGAAGGTGACACCGACCTCTAGGCAGCACTGCGTATTCTTCTCTTCTCTTCTCTAGATTTAATCTCGTAGCCTCGCTCTGATACCACTTGTTGCGATATTAGAGATAGATCTAGAGACAAGAAACAAAGATTTTTACGTGGAAAAACCTTGCGGGAAAAAACCACGAACGTACGAAGGTGCAATCTCACTATGATGGGAGAAGTATTACAACCACGAGACCACAGGACAGTCTTTAGGTGCGACCACCGAGGTATATATATAGGGATAATTACAAGAGTCCATAAAGGACAAGACAACGAGTCTTTAGAGGATAAGACAATAAGTTGTACTTGATAACGCCGGTACCAGCACGAATCCTCACACCATATGATGCTACGTCTAGCATGATTTGGTGTCGTGTCCAACACGATAACTGAATTCAGATCACTTTTTAACAGCAGGAATGGCCAAAATGGGGGATGCTAACATGGCTCCTTCCCTGGCCCATCTGGTGCAAAAAGCTCATCAAAATGCTAACACCGACGCTCCTTACGTTCTTCTGCGCTATCAGTTTCCCTCCCGAAATGTGCCTCTCCGTCCTTTTGCGTCGGTGTCAGCACTGCTGCACACCAGACCTCTATCTGTTGCATCCTCTGCATCTCATACACTTTGCTGGTGCGCCATTCATTGTTGTGTGGTGGACTAGGCTGGCATGTCCCTCCTTAGCCATCTAGTCTCCGTGCCGCCATGTTCACCATCTCCAGTGATCTGCTGCCTCGCTCCCTGACCCCCTCCCCCGGACAGCCTTCACTAAGCTCCATTTAGGAGACAAGGGTGGTGCCGCTGCCGTCCAAATAAGGGCCTCCTCGGCTACCTTCTTCAACCTAGGTAACAGGTTCCCCACGTCCGAAAACGTCTTGTGCTCTTTCTCCTTCTCTTCGCCTCAACACCAAGTCACCAACTAGTTGCGTTATTGCCACCGAAGGGGGTGCCTCGCTGCATTCGTGGATTTGTAAGAGAGTATGTGCGCCTAGGGACATGGTTCACATGGAGGGCTAAGAGAGACATAGGGGGCAGATTGGATGAGGAGGAAGAAAGGATTGTACCCGGCCATGACATGCGGGGCCAAGGAAAAAGAAAGTTATGTGGCAACCCCAATGGCAAAACCGCGGTGATTGTTTCCATTTCAGCGAAATCACCCTCTCAAATCGCCTCGGGATGTGATTTGTACAGTTTTTAAAGTTTAGGATGTTAGATACCTGGAATGATGAGATGATCCGGACATCACCAATAGTTGAAGGGATAAATTGGACTATCTCTATTTCTGGTAGCGAAATGGCTTTTCCAGCCCACCAGAAGTTTGTTTTTTGGAGTCCATACACTGCTTTTGGTCCTAAAACAAGGCTTCCAAGCATAGTCTCAGGCCTCAGGGACAAAAGAAGTACTGCGCTCAAGTTCATTCAGAGATCCAAGAATACAAAATGAGACAACAGACCAAAGTCATATGACTGTGTCAGTAATGCAGAGCAAGCTGCAGTACCAACTACCAAGTATAGCGATAATAAACTGCACGCCTTTCCTTATTTCCTTCTGTTCAGCACGCGGACCTGGCGGAACACCTCAGAGCACCGGCGTCCTTCGTAAGCGATCTCACCTCGTTGGAGCTCGCCGCTGGGAACGCCTGCTGCTTGTTGTAGTTCGACCGCACCCTGTTACCCATCTGCTTGAAGAAGGCGCCGTTCTCGAACGAGTCCCCAATGGAGTGCCAATGCCACTCTTTTCCCCCGTCATGCCCAACTGGCATCCTTCTCGTCACCTAGAAAGTAAATCGAAACAACGATATATCAGAACTAGAAGCAACAGTAAATTAAACGTTAAATTTGTAAATTGTGTAAGTCGATGCAAGAAAATTTTGATACCTTGGTGTTGCCTTGTGTGGAGGCTACGAACAGGTTGCCCTGGCTCTTGACACTTGGTCCCATGCTCCCTCCAATGGCGTAGTCTCTCCATCCATCGTAGAAGTTGTTCACGACGTGAGCGTAACCATGCCTTATCCTTGGCATGCGCTGGTTGACGTTGGGGCCGAAGCGATTGAACGCGACGGTGACCCGCATCCGGCGGTCGGTCACGTGGCCGTCGTCGTGGCCGAGCAGCATGACTTTGTCGTGGTCGTGGAACCAGTGTTGGACACGGTCACGTCCGTGGAGCCGAGCGTCACGTCGAGGAGCCCGTCCTCGCACCGGGACAGCGTGTTGTGGTCGATCCACACCTTGGAGCTCTCCACCAGCCGGAGCGCGTCGCCGTCGCCCACGCGGACTTTCTGCAGGGAGCCGCCGGGCCGGACCACCTGGCCCGCGGGCTGCGCGCGGACGTCGTGCACATGGAGCCCGTGGATGATCACGCTGTTCACCTCGTAGAGCACGATGCCCGCGCCTCCCGCGATGTGCACGTCCGCGCCGCGGCCGTCGATCACGGTGAAGCTCTTGACGAAGAGCGGCTGCGCCAGCCTGATGTGCATGTCCCGCTGGAAGGTGATCCAGACCTTCCCCGGCTGCAACCGTCGCGCCGTACCGCAGCGTGCCGGGCCGCGGACGCACCGGATCGTCGCTCGGGTCGGTGACCGTGTACGGGGTCACTCCGGAGCCACGGTTCTGCCGCATCTTCCCTGCGAAGCCCACCGAGCACAAGGCGAGCCGCTGCCGGTCGGCGGCCCAGTTGCGCTGGCCGCGCCAGCACCGGTCGATGATGTTCTCGCCGCGGAGGTTCGCGGTGGCAGCTTGGAGGAGGAAGAGGAGGGTGAGAGGCAGGAGTAATTCTTCGGGCACCATGCTTGAGATATGTTCGGGACGTCGGGTCAATCTCTTGATGCCTTCTTGAGAAGAAGAGGAGAATGAGATACATGTAGATGTCTGCTCGCCAATTTAAGGAGTGTGGCAGTTTCTGGGAGCAACGGAGATTTTTAACCCTTACTAATGTGGTCTATGAATAGATTACAGTTGTTTCATCTCTTTGGTTTTAGAGGAACAAGGTGCGTTACTATTATGCTGGTGTTTGTTCGTTTGAGATAGAGCTGTTGTTTGGGAACAACTTGGGTGAACGGATGTGGTAGTGCCCTGTCTATTAAGAATCAAACTTCACATTTGCTCTTTACGTCTCAAACAGAGGTGGAATTTATTTTTAGTGATGAGTGTTGTATTCACTGATAACCAGGTGCATGGAGTAACTTCATCGATCTTAAGATTTGCGAGCCCAATCTCTTCTGTTTACTGGTTGCACGGGTGTTTCTATTAAAAAAGTTACCGGTGTTCCTTCGATGCCTCTCCATGCTAAATTTTAGTTACTTTTCTACTTTTGGATCAAGCATCCTTTGATAACTGATTTATGCTGAGGTTTTAGCTACCGGATTCGGGAAAATACCAGATGAGACCGGTGAATCCGGTAGTCGTGTGCTTATCGGAAAATATCGGTGATATACCGTTCGAGATTTTCCTAATTTCAAACGATATTTGAAATGGGTCAAATTTGTCTGTACTTTGTCCAGACTGGTATTTTTCTCCAGTACAGACCTTTCTAGAAGGTGAAGGGAAGGGTTGGAGACCTTGGGGTAGGGTCCAATATAACCGGTTTCCGGCCGGTGACCAAATAACCTGCATGATTTCTGGTTCCAAGGCGATGTTACTTTTGAATCGATTAAATGTTAGTGAAATCTTGATATGTTTAATTGACTCAATGTCGATTTAAGTATTCACCTAATCTGCGCGTTTGTGCGAGATGAGGGGTGTTGTACGAAGAATAACATCTCCATCTTAAACTAAGGCTCATTCATGAACCGTCTCATGCGTTTAGATGGATATAATAGATGAAACTTTCATGCGTATTAACTAGTTCTTTGATTGTGAAACTCTCTGGGCATTTATTACGTTAGATTAGCCATTTCTTTATTTTCTTTACAAGAAAGAGGGGAGTTACTTGGTGTTACACAAATTGCTAAAAGTCTAACAAAAACGTAAAAAACAATCTAAAAATAATGATGCTCTCTTTTAACAAACTAACTTAATCACGTTCCATAAAATCCCTAACAAAAATAGAGCATGGCACTGGCACAGATCACAAACAAACATAAATAGATGTAGTTGTAGAGTCAAGGGCGTGTGAGGCCTTAAGCCGAGCATAAAGGTGGAGGCGTGACACCAATCTTGGAGAAATTTGGATGATCGAGTCTAACAGAAATGTAAAGCAGGCCAAGTCAATAAGACTAATAGCTTAGCATAATTGGTTATATATAATTTTTATCCACAATAAAACATAAGTATTTAGCTATTATTTAATGAGCTTCGACCTGTTAGTAGAGACGTGTTAAGTTCAATCTCCTGATCAGACGCGGAGAATCATCTATATGTAGATGTATCCCTGCCATTCTAAGTACGGCTTCGTTAGGAGTAACTGAGATTAGTGAGCCTCATTGGTTGGTCCCTTGGTAGATTGCAGTAGAATTATTAATTTTTGTTTTTTTTTGGAAAAACTACTATATCCGGTGCACTTGTGTTTTAAGCTTTATTTGATAATAAATTCCAGTTCGATGCTAGTTGTGTAAATTACCGAGATTTGCAAATACGTGCATATAATAACGACTAGTTCTATCAAAATTTGTGTTTTCTTCAGGTTCTTGTTTTGCACCTGACCCACGAGGTGACATCTCGAGCTCCCTTACATGCACCATGCTAGACATGAAGTGACGTCTATCTTTATAAACGGTCTCGTGTCTAAATCTTCTTTCCTACTCTGTCCATTTTACTATATATATAAATTTAAGATATTCTATTTCAAAATAACTATCTAGTTAGAAAATCAAAAGTATAATTATGGCGGTGTTTCCACTTTAATAGAGGTATGCATGGTTTATTTCTCATTTAATTTTTCTCAGCTTTAGTGCTTCCTTGTGACATCATTTATGCAAAATTGTGCAAATATCCTTTTTTTTAGCGTCTGTAGAGAATTAGGAATTATACGGTCCTTCAAGATATGTATTAAATTGCTAATTAGTGAATGAACGCGGCAGCGATTGATCTTCGACCGTGTTGCCACTACATGACACGCCCAACTCCTTGTTTTCTTAGCTAGGCTCCACCACTTCCTCCTCCTCTCTCTCCCCAACCTTATTGAAAGTGCATTTTGACCTCTTAAGTAGATTTTCATAATTAATGATAAAATGATTAAGGGACTAATATGTATATCAAGATGTTGATCGGGTTTATTCGTAAAAAGCAAGTTGGAACTAGTGTTTTAGTCCATAGGTTCTATCATTTTTCTATCTCATCAAAACTCCATCTAAATCTGCACATTTCAGCATTTGATTTGTTTCTTAGAACTCCCAGACCAGTCTCGATTGGAACCTCTGGATGGGCAACATTCTGAAGTAGAATGTCCATTTTCATGGAACTTCCGAGTGACACCCACTCATAATTTCTGGATGAAAATTTTCTTGCTGCACAGAAAATATTTATCTTCGAAATTTCCAAATGAGCCTCACCCAAAGGCTCCGGACGAACTCTCAGCATTTTTCTTAGTGTTTTCTCGGAACCTCCGAATAATCCTAGTCCAGAACCTCCTGACAGTGAGCGAAATGTCCATCACTTAAGGGACCGCGCGGCTAGGGTTTCACCCACAACATACCGCACAAACCCCACACCCACTCATAATTTCTGGATGAAAATTTTCTTGCTGCACAGAAAATATTTATCTTCGAAATTTCCAAATGAGCCTCACCCAAAGGCTCCGGACGAACTCTCAGCATTTTTCTTAGTGTTTTCTCGGAACCTCCGAATAATCCTAGTCCAGAACCTCCTGACAGTGAGCGAAATGTCCATCACTTAAGGGACCGCGCGGCTAGGGTTTCACCCACAACACACCGCACAAACCCCACAAGCTGATTTCACCGCCCTTGTCATCTCGTCATCACCCAGTGATCTCACCACCATTCCCTCCGTCAACTTCATCACCGGATTCCTCATCAACCTTAGGACATCTCCACCACCACGTGCCGACGTAGCCGCCACCCTACCGAGTTAGGGCAAGCAACGCCCTGAAGTGATCCCTCTCCAATTCCACTCTCGGGAGTCTCTTTTTAGGGTTAGTTCATCAATGTTCACTTAGAAATTTCGAGCATATTCATCCATAACCTCTTGACGGCATGGACGAAGGCACGCATCCACTCAGCACCTCCGAGCCAGCACACTCCGAAGTATTATCGCTCGGAACCTCCGGACGATCCTCATCGGGAACTTCCGAATAGCAATTGGCTAAGAGCTTTAAGTGGCTCGGAACCTCCAGACATGAGTCACTCATAAGTTCTGGATAGACCCTAAATGAAATTTTATTTTGAAACTTTTGAAACCAATGCAATTTCAATTTTCAAAAATTTCCTCTTGCTTAGTGTGCACTCATCTCTTGCTCTCACCTATATGCTTTCACAAGGTCAGTATATCTTCCGATGATGAGTAGAGATCACCATTGACCATGATTGAAAAAAACATGAGATGTACAAGCCAAGGAAGAAAGAGAATGTTGTCAAGGCTTAAGGCCCCAACATCAAGAGAGCCAAGACTCTACTCTTGTAGTTTCACAGGCCGAGCCTAGTTCTACTACTACTCCCACTGCTCCTACACCTTCTTCCCTTTCTCAAATGTCGGATAGTGCCAAGATTGATCTTGCCTTGGCCTTGTTCCTATGGATTGAGGAGAATCAAAAGCTTTGGTTGGTTAGGCAAAAAGAACTAGAGAACATTGTGCCCAAGATGGAGAAGACACAGCTCTATATTGCCCAAAGCATGAACGCCTTTCTCCAAGGCAAGACAGATAAAGGAGAGGATGACTCTAAAGACGAAGACACCGAGAGTCAGTCCGGGTTAGAGAGCTTACCTAAACAGATGCAAACACCTCGGCCTCTCTCTCTCTAGCACGACGGTCTCCTCCTCTAGCTCCTTGTCATGTTATGAGATCACCGACTCGTTCTCCTACCCCGACAATGGACACCATGGCTCCTACGTCTGCTCTTGCTGATCTCCCTTCCCCGCCGGTCATCGATGATCCCGATGCTTAGTTTAGGGTGGTTGTGGCTTCTCTTTCTTTTTCTGTTTTTGGTTCTTGATGTCAAAGGGGGAGAAAAATAGTGTTAAGTTAGCTTCAAGTGGGTAGTGAGGTAGTGTTTAGTATTTTGCTGAGAGTTACAAGATGTAATATTCTTGTGTCTTATTTTGTCTTGTAAACTCTACTCTTTTGTGGTGGTGTGGATGTTTGTCGTGTATACACTTTGACATGCTCATGCTTATCTATATGAGTGCATATTTTCCCATCGTCATATCTCTCGTGCATAATATCTTAGACTTATGCTTATCTTGTACACTATGCACACCCACGAATCCTAAAATATAGGGGGAACTCTTCCACATTCTCCATGATATGTGAATTTTCATTCAAAGCCAATTTCAAATGATGAACATCTTTAGGGGGAGCTTATTTCATATCTTAGGATCCAAAAGATGCTTTTACATACTCTTCACCAAAGCTTTAATTGTGTCATCATGAATCACCAAAAATATGGGAGATTGAAAGTGCATCTTGACCACCTAAGTAGGTTTTGATGATTAATGAAAAAATGAGTAACGGACTAATGTGTGCATCAAGATATTGATCGTATTTTACTCCTAAAAAGCAAGATGGGACTAGAATTGACAACCCCTAAATGATTGATAAATAAAGATATGAAATCTAGAAGATTAAGATATTTTTTGAGTTCTCTGAGTGATCCAATAGTCACATTGAGTATAGGGCAGTCGTACTATAAGGGAGGAGCTAGTCAATAGTAAGGAATGAGATAATTTGCTAAGTGCTCAAAAGAAATCACTTCTAAAAATCTTTAGAAATCTCTCCACACAAATCTTCTATGTCTATCTGGAGTGTGTGAGAGAGTAGGCTCCAAGCCCTAAGTGTTGATCTGGACCCTCCAAGTGAGGTGTGTTTGGAATATCCTGATTCTTTCAATGCCTCTATCTAGAAGAGCTAATGTAGTTCAGAACCTCTAGGTGAGGTCCATCCGGATTATCCAAGTGATGACAGAGTATCTGTCCAGAAGCCCTGGCTTCGTCTAGACTTTTCAAGTGAAGTTCGTTCAGAACCTCTGTGTCAGGATCTTGCTTCTGTCCAGAAGAGCTCATGCTGTCTAGGACCTCTAGGTGAGGTCCATCCGAACAATCCGAATAATGACAGAGCTTCTGTCTCAAAGCACTGGCTGCATCCAGACCTTTTGAGTGACATTCATTGGGAACCTCTGAGCCAGGACCTTGCTTCTATCTAGAAGAGCTCATACAGCCTAAAACCTCTGGGTGAGGTCCATCTGGGCTATACAAGTGGTGACAGAGCTTCTGTTCTAAAACCCTGGCTTCGTTCGGACCTTCCGACTAAAGTTCCTGGAGAACCTCCGAGCCAGGACTTTGTTTCACTCTCAATGCTTTGTCTTCGCCCGGACTCTCGGCCAGTGCCAGGAACTTTGTTTCACTCTCAATGCTTTGTCTTCGCCCGGACTCTCGGCCAGTGCTTTTAGAGAATTAAAATTAGCTCAATTTGCTTTCCCGGAACATCTAAGTGAGGATAGTCTAGAACCTCTGAGCTATTTTGTGTTTTAGGACAAAATGGTTGTTTTCATTCAGACCTGAGCTTCAGCTATCCGGAGCTACTAGATCTAGGATATTCCAGAGGTTTTGAACCATTCGGTGTGTCTGAGTAGCACCCTCCAAGCAGTGCTTTTTCTCTGATATAACCGTTAGTTTTTGAATCCCGGAACCTACGAGCGAGGTTGTCTAAAACCTGCGAGGAGGTTTATTCTGTGAGTAACAGCTAGTTTTTTAAGGGTTGCCTATATATACCACCACGTCTCCTAGGTAGAATGGGCGGCTTGCGCGCAAAGCTAGAGCTACACCCTGTCTCTCTTCTCGCTTGCCTTCTTGTGATTTCCTTTGAGAAAAAGAAAGTTTGAGGACTTAAATTGAATTTCCATTGAGCATTCAAGCAAGTGATCACTTCTAAGTCTAAGTTCTAGTTCTTATTATTCTTGGAGGCTGACGCCTCCTAGACGGTTAGGCTCATTTGGGAGTCTTACAAGCTTGTGAAGAAACCAATAAGTTTTTCAAATGTCGGAGTTCGCCTACCACAAGGTCTAGAGCTACCAAGAAGTGAGGGATGCTCCGTATCGGCAATCCTCTGAGGGAAGAGCACGTTTCGGTGTTAGTTTTGGTCTTTAAACCAAGCTTTCTCAACAGAGACGTAGAGCCTCGCCAAAGGTTTAAACTTCAACAAAAAATGACCTTGTCTCTTCTTGTGTTTGTTCTTGAGCATACCCGATAGTTACTTGTATCTTGCCTCCTAGGTTGTTGGATTCTCTTTTCCGCTATTTAGTTGATACTAGCATTTTTGGGAGTATTTTACCACCTATTAATCACCCTCCTCTAGAATACATCCTTGCCATCACCCATCTTGATTTCTCTCTCCCGAGAAATTGCTCCCCTACGAGAGAGACATCTTGACACACTCCATGTTACCCCATGTCTTCCCGTCCGCCACCCCACCGCCATAACAACGGTCGCCATCCACCTTCCTCCCCTCTACCATGTTTCCTAGGTGTTCTCTAACGCGTTTAGGGGGTTTGAATGGAGATCGCCACCATTGTCGGCACCTCCTGTTCCCCCTTCCACCGAAGCTAGGCCGCTGTCAAGTGAGCTGCTCAACCGCCGTCTCCCTCCATGGTGGCAAGTAGGAGGTAGGGGAAAGGATTGAGCTTCTAGATCTAAGGTTTTTTTCCCGCTTGATTTTTGGGTATTTTCTTTACTACTTCATAAATGCGAGTTGATGGTGATGGTGATGGTACATCCTCCTCTTAACCTTCCACCAAAATGCGTGTGGCCTTGACACTTGACACGCGTCGACAGGTGGGCCGTCTTCTCTCTCACGGGATTGATGTTTATCTCCACTGATTTATTGCTCTAGTCCCTCTTTGTAGTGACCCAAATCTTAAGTCGCGAGATCCGTGAAGATCATCGTGAATAAATTGGAGTCCTTCTCTTACCTGCATGCATATAGGTAGTTCAAAAGCATGACCTCGACTAAAAACCTTAACATGCAATCCTACGACTAACACGAAATGGAACAGCGAAATCAGTGCCGCTAAAACTCATGATTTAAAAACTTATGTATGCTCTAACCACCCTAGCTCTCCTCCTATCATGCATGCATACAGGTTAAATTAAAAACTTTAAAACTTGACCCAAGAAAATTTCCAAGCCTTCATAAGTTATTAAATGCAACCTCGACTTTTCCTTGCACTCAACACCTAAATTTAAAAATCTAAGTCTCTTGCAAACGATCGGACACCGTAGCGAGGTCTGTGTCATCGAGTTGATCGAATCAAATATTAATTTGCGTGAATTGGATAACGGATGCTCGATCTAGGGCATACTTAAATTGACGGTTCAGATTAATTGTTAAAGGAATAAAAAAAAAGAGAAAACCCTAACCCTAAAAGGGGCCAGGGGGCCACGGACCAACCACCCCAGCCCCACTCACCCGCCGCCACCGCCTTTGCCTTCAGGCTAGGCCACCGCCTCCGCGTCCCTTGGCTCCGCCGCCTGAGCCCGCCGCCGCCGGCGAGCTCGCCCCAGTCGGCCGCGCCCCCCTCCTTTTTTTCCCCATCGCGGCCGCCTCTCTCCCCCACCTCCTTTGCTTCGCGCCGCCCCGTGGCCCTTTGGGCTTGCCGCTGCCGCCCTCGGCCAGGTCGCCGCCGGCCTCACCTCAGCGCCGCTGCCGACGGGGGCTGCTTGTTCCGCCGCCGCCTCTCCAGGCCTCGCCACCCTCGGCACTGCGGCCGGCTTCCCCGTGCCCAGCCCTCCGCCGGCCAGCTCCTCTCCAGCGCCGCACCGCCGCCCCTAACCCTTCTCTGTCGGCCTTCCTCCTCTCCAAGCCCACCATCCCGCGTCCACCACCTGTTCGACGCAATGTCCTTCGGCTTTCCAATAGATGGCGCGTCATGGCATGGCCCCATTCGTCAAAGAGTATTCTCCCCCCCCCCTAATCCTAGGTCAAGGAAGGGAGAAGCTGCCAGTTGTCTAAGGCTGGAAGAAGATGGAGTGAAGGAGAAGAAGAGAAGTCACGTGAAGATGGAGTGAAGAGAAGAAGAGAAGTCACGTGAAGATGGAGTGAAGGAGAAGAAGAGAAGTCACGTGAAGATGGAGAGATGGTATCATACCTGAAGCCGGCCCGACTCGTCATCATCGTTGTTGAGTCCCTCGTGTCCGCGCATCAAGGGTAATGCCCTCTTTTTGCTGGTGCGATGACTTAGTAGTAATACATTAGATTGCTGTGATTTGCGCGATCTCAGTTAGTTGTTAGTTGAAGTTGGAGTGGTTAGTGGTTAATAGTGAGGTCAATTGCTAGCAGTAGTTTAGTTGTTAGCAGTAACGTTAGTCGCTAAGTTAAGGATTTGATTGAAGTTAATTAATACATTGTCTGCTAAATGATCAATACACCCAATCAACTTCTGTGTATAATCATCCCACACATATACATGAGTATGTCTCCAGGATCTCGCGTTAATCCTTGAAATGGATTCACCTACGAAGAAATTAGTGAATCACGTAGCTCTGGTATCATGTACTAAATATTGGCTTACTTGATGCATCAATTAACTTGATAAGTAATCAGTACCAATTAAGGTTCATTTGCCGTATGAAGTTCATAGTTCCCTAACACTGCACTTGCACACAAACTCAATCGAGATCCAATTTAGCAAAAATCATAATACTTGTGATGTTCATCCCATCCATGAACTGATTTGTTCTCCAGTTGCACTAATATTCAATAATTTGCTTAATCAACTAAATTTGGACATTTAGAAATGTCCCAATTAGTCATTAACGAGTGGATAGTTCATTCGATAAATATACAAACAAATTTGTGAGCTACCATGAAGCTAATCAGTGAATTCAACCCGTGAAATATACTAGTAACCTGTTGGCAAGTGAGTAGTCAATTAGTAGCTGATTCTTTCAGACATTCTAATTTAATGTAAGACTATTTCTTTACCGAGAAGAAGACAGGAAATGCTAATTTGATTGCTTACTGATTAACTAATGTATATCTATGACCAACCGACCCACTAGTCATCTTCTAGCTCTCACACCCTCCAGCTAATTACAAGAATATTTAGGTTCCCTTTTCTCTATTGAGAAAAATACAAAAAGAGACTTCAAACATGGTTTAAACTTTAACAAGTTATAGGTAGATCATCTGAATTCCAATTGAGTGGTTCTTGCATGTTTATTCCTCATGAAATACCTAGCTAATGACTTAGCCATACCAGTATCCAGGAAAGATTTTAACTCGTTGTTACATTTAGTAACCGGTGGTTAGTAGGATTTAGCAACTAAGCTAATGTAGGGATGAATATTGTGCATACCGGCTAAGGCAAGTTCATAGGGAATTCATACAACCCCTAATAAAATAATTCTTTTTCCTAATTCATCTTTTACATGTAGAATTTTATGATACCATTGTTATTCATGATAGTGTAGTTCAAAATGTTTAGCGCTTTATGCTTAAACTCAAAAGGGTAAATACTAGAGAATCTAGCTTAACAGTCAAACTTAAAATGCTTAGCGTCACCACTCGCCTAACGGCCAGAATATACCACAACTATGAATCAATCGAATGAGCCCTAATCCTAATTATAGGTTTAAAGCCTTTCTCCTTAGTTGCATATCATATCCTATGCATGCATCCATATTCTAGGTTCATCCATGATTAAAGCTATATCACAACTAAAACCAAACCCAAATTCTGGAACAAATACTAACCTGCTTATGTAATTGTATACTTCATTTTAATCCACCGTAGTTGCATCCATGTCAATTGCATCTGTGCATCTTCGTCATTTTCAAATTAGCTTCTTAGGTTTGCTTTTCCCTTTTTGGAGGTCACTTGCTTCTTACCGGTGTTTCGAATATTCTGGAGTTCTCGCGCATGCTCCACATACTTCCCCAAGCAACAAGGCAAGCTCCATTGCTTGTTGATTAATCATTACATAGTGTGTTAATCTCTGTTTGGATTAATTGATTAAATTAATTTGGTGCTTGAGTGAATGATTGCTCGATCTGTGCTAGGTACCGCACTAGTATGTGTAGGACTTGTTGTTATGCAGCAGCTACGGCTGAGATTAAAATGTTTTTATGTTGCCCAATCAATTTGAACTTGCTTAAGTGAGATGTGAGAGCCGAGGGTGTGCACGATGAATAAAGTTGGTATTTATCTGACGGTTGAATGCGACCAGGTGTAAGTAGAGTTTTGTCGCTATACCAATCTGAGGTGACTTCATTGTGTTACTTCCCTTATCACCGCGTGAACGTCACCGGAATCTCTGTTATGGGCTTATCTGATGGCAAGTCTCGGTCACTTGGAGCCTTGCAACCTCCGAGTGAAGAGCACTCGTTATTCTCATGGTGGATGTATTGCCGGTAACGGTTCGAGAGATTGATTGAAAATGCTATTGTGATGGATCGATGATCAAATTGGGGTGTGGGCTGCCCCCGAATGAACTGGAATAATGATATTCATTTTGCTTGGTTCATACCTTGATTGATGTGAAATCTAGTCTGAAGGTTAAATTCCATATAATCCATTATGTATGTTTGGTTATTATCTCTTTGTTATTGTTACAATCTGAACTTTAATTGTGTAGCTTATGTTCATCTTGTCTTTTGTATGCAACTTAAACTGGATGTAAATTGTGAACCTTCACCACTTGTCAACCAGGATTAATACCATGTTTTAATTAGTTGATAAGCAATGTCTTGTGAGTACAGTGGTTATACTCACCTAGGTTTATCCTAGGCAAGTTCATGGAGCATTTTGGAGTTGACGTTCGCCACTTCAGTTTACCACTTTCGGCTTCGACTTCCTTGGAAATCTTGTGGGCTGTTTTGAGGTGGTTTTCCCACCATCTCGGTGTTTTCCGTTTATCTTCCCGCTGCTGTTTTTACGTTGTATTTAAGATAAACAACCTCCAGGTTGCTATGTATGAGTAATAGGTACTTATCCCAGGTTCGGGAAGTGTGTATTATCCATAACTCTTCTGTAGTAGAGCTTTGTTGTGATATCGAGTTGTTATTAGGGCTGCCCATATGCAAGGCGTGTATGATATGAAGTATATGGGTATGCCGTGAAGGGTTAAAGCTGTTCTCCTTTGTACTACGTCGAGCAGGTATCGGTTGAGTGACCCGCTAGCTGAAATGCAGTGCCGGCCAGACAGGGTGTGGGTGTATTCTACCAAGCTCTCGAGCGACCCACTAGCCCTTGAGCTAGGTTAGGGTGTGGGTAGAATCGCCGGGCTCCTCTGACCTTGCTTTGCATAGTGGAATTGGGAACGACTCTAAATCTTCACATGGATCTTAGAATTGTATGTGGTTTTGGAAAATCTAATCGCTTCCGGCCGGCTTGACCAACGGCGAAGGCATACGACGTTGGTAAGTTTATGGTGCGTTGGTCAGGTGTCGGTCCACTCCACCTCGGTGTGCACGGCGCAGGTACCATGCCACTAGGTCGACTGGTCCCTCGGTCCTTGGCGATTATTTGTTCCCTAATCATATATAATTCCGAGGTCCGTGACACTCTCGTCGCGGTGAAATGCCTCCGATTTTGTCAACGTTTGTCGCAGTGAATTGCCATTGAACCTCCAACAGTAGCCTTGCCATCATACCTCCTTATCCCACTTCACCCCAAATAGCGCCAACAGAATCCAAGACTCATGCTTCTCCTCCTGCGCCTCCCACCGTCCAACCACTCTTTCAATTCTCCCTCCAGCCGCTCTCGAAAATTCCGTTGGCCACTACGTGTGGCAGAGATGGTACCTACCACCACCACACCATGAGCTCTTGTGTGACATGTTCCTCGAGAATTCTCAGAAGGGGCTCGTCACAAGGGAGGAGGAGAGGACGGATGAGACCCATGCCCCCTTTTTGGCCTTGATCCTGAGGCCTAAGCATCCTCTCCTATATCTGTTGCCACCTTGATGTGGTGCTTTTATCAGATCGGCGTTCGCCATGTCGCCACTCACCAACAGGCACGGCTCGGATCCCATCACATCTGGCTGGGTGCCACCTCTGCGGTGAGGTGATGGTGGAGAGAGGAGGCGCGACGTGATGGTGAGGGTGACACCGGTGTCTAGTTGAGGGACAAGCACAAAGGCAGCCAGCAACGCTGGCGGACGCAGTCCTCCGATGCCCCCTCTAGCTTGACCTCCATACTTGTGATTGCTGTTGCTAATTTTGAAAAAAGTATGAGTTGAAGGCTTGGGTTCAAACAAGTTTTTCTGTATTTGAAGCCGAATTTTGACGTTAAAAGGTGGTAGTACTTTGGTCGAAAGTTAGTAGATTTTAATTTGAAATCTCCGATGAACATAAGTTGAAAGTTGTTGGTTCTTTGGTAAATACTCTAAATCAAACGGTTGGATGTTAATTTTTATCCAAAGCTAGTGCTTTTGGTTAAAAGCTATTGCAATTTTGGTTGAAAGCTATGATTTTGGTTTAAAGTTGGCATATTCAGTTTTTGCCTCCGACAACAGCGACGGCGCCGCGCATCGCCGAATGCCAAGGCAGAAAACGAAAATGGGAACAAAAAGGAGACAAAGAGGTTATAGAAAGAGCATTCAAAACTTAGTCGGAATCAACCACGACGGTCAATCGCGCGGTCAAGCACCAATTAAAGGTCCCGATGTGAAAGCTACCCGGTGGCCCATTCAGGAAGATTTTAAGAAAAAGCCGCACTACAATCAGAGTAGTCAGAAGGGTACACGTGCAATAAGAGTAGCAAGAAATGATACACGGGTTTGGTCTATTTCAATCCGTGAGCCTCCATAAACTCTCTAACATTGCAGATTGGACCTCCACCTCCAACACCATGGTATGACAAATAGGTCCAGGAACAAAAAGGAGAAGCCTGCGGACAGCCTCTCCGAGTGCGTGTAGAGGTCGTGTCTGGCCCTCTGCTTCGAACCCGACCTCCGCAAGAAATCACCATAGACCCTATGCAGCCTCTTCTGCTACTTCTGCTGCGACGAGGACGTCCTCTACGGTGACCTCCATTTCCTCAATTTGTCGGGGAGAGGTTGGCCACTGGTCGGCCCTTCTCCCCGTCTTGCCCGGGTGTGGGGGACTATATATATACTGGAATCCAATTCGTGCACCGTTGCAGCGGTCTTCTCTTCTCCGCTGCTAGAACTCAGTTCCATTGCTTGCAGAGTGTGCTGTGTACAATCCTATGACTGAGAGGTGGATTGTGTTGCCTGGTAAAGAAGAACTGCACCCAATAATATAATCTGTTCGTGTTTCGACCCAGCCGTTCCCTCCAGCTTTGAGACATTTGCCTCGCGAAGATATATCATAGATCATACTAAATAACTACTAGATTCTTGTAACTGTACCTCAAAATCATAGCCAATAAATTATCATAAATGTATCTCAACAAATCATAGTCAATAAATTATGATAATTGTACCTCAACAGATCACAACCGATAGATCGTCATAATTATACGTAAATAGATCACAGCAATTATATTTTTATAACTACACCTAAACAGTATTTGGCCATTGATCTGATGGACCTTTATTATTAATAGATCACAATCGATAGATCTTTGTAACTGTATCTAAACATTATCTGCTATTGACTTGCATACCTTAATTATCAATGGCCTTTAAAAAAACGTTACCTAAGCTTTAAGTCTGCATACTGATCTAATATCAATGACTGACGATTTGAACCTTATATCTTCAGATTGATCTAATATCACACATGAATAATCGGTTAATCATGATCCAAACTTTAATTCTGAGTCTAAGTAATCTAATGTCATGTCCAAACAATTTTTCAGTTTAATGGAAACTACCAAGCGTTTATCTCGATACACTTACATACTTTTAGATATAGTAAGCTCGATTAAACGTACTGATCTAATAACAAACACAAATGATCACATACTTCTAAGAGTGGCTGCATTATATTGGTGAATTTAGTTACATCACGACTGGAAGTCGTGGCTGGGAAGCTCTTCACACGGCGTAGGTGATGATGTCATACAAGACTATGCGCCACTTGATTTCCATACCAGGAGCCTGGGTCTTTACTTCGGTTAGTCAGCTTAATGATTGGACTTTTTTACTTTATTATTGCTGCTAAGTATTTGCAACGCGAATAATGAAATTTTGTGTTCTTCATGTAAGATCTTGGTGGTCATGACTAAGAACGGAGAGTAACTCTCTTCTATTATCTAAAAAAACTAATGACCAATCGGTTAGTAATCTGAATTTAATTTTCACGTACTGATATCACGTACAAACAACCTGTCAACACATGTATAATTGACTACCGACCAGCTAACACGTAATTCGAACTTCAACTATGTACGTGTTGATCTAATATAATGTACAATCGGCAGAACCAATGATAATTTGATATTCTTACAAATAGTATTATAATATATATCTATATGAATTTAAAATATTAAAAATGACTAAAGACGTTTCTCACGCAATTACACAATACCCGACTAGTTGGATTAATGGCCGAATCACACGAGTGAAGATTTACTCATCGGAGACTGGAGGATGGACTTCCATACAGAGTCAGTAGCGTGGTAAAACTAGTGTGGATGATGGTGATTCAGAGTATGTCTTGTTGAATGACACTCTGCATTTGATCGTACTTATATTCTTCGGTACTCACAGTGGACACTGAAGAAAATTCGAATGCCATACCGCATGGCACACAACATAGAGTATGATATAATCTGGGCCGCTTGTATGCTATATGCATATAGAACATTATAATTATTGCCAACTCTCGATTTGTGTTCTTGAAGACATGATAGTGGACATTGGGCCCTAAAGCATATACTGTTCACGTTTTGAGCTGTTAGGAAGGCATCTTTACTAACACAATGAGTTGTATACCTTGATTGCAATCCATCCAAAATGTAATTTGGCTTTCCTTACACGGGGTGCAAACGATACTTATGTCGTAGGATGGTACGATATGGTTAACCGGAAGGTGCACGTTATGCGGAATCTTGAAGAGAACTTCCATCAACCATTTCTACCTTATATTCCCTGTTTTGCCTTTGTAAATAGAATTCCCTGTCTTGCGAAACGGTTGGCAGATCGTCACAAAAAGTCATAGCAGCTTCACATTTGCTAAGCTGGCATGACACTGATGCCTTGTTAAAATCAAGCGTTGAACATTGAGGGTGGAAACTGGGCAGCGGATAATAAACATTATCTGGTATTTATATCTAAAAAATGAGAATGTGGTACACAAAATCAGCATCCAATTAAAAAACAGATATGTGTATTATCTAGATTATTTTTTCGATACAAATATAGGTGTGGTATTACAAATTGTGTCGGATATATATGAGGACAATATCCGAATTCTGCGTGGAATTATTTTGTACTCTGTAGATTTTTCAGGTGCTCTGCGATTTGGGCAAACAATATACGTGTTTTGATTGTCTCGACGAGATGGATGTCAAGGCGACCTCAAAATTTTCATTTAATGAATGTTATTTTGGCACATCCTCAAAGGAATTGGATATTTGTATTTGACCAGATTGAATAGACATTCATATTCGAATAATATTCGATCCATATTAATATCCGATGATATTCATAATTTTATTCGTCTTCGACTAAAAAGTATGAATCGAAAATAAAAACGGCACTATCCGATGAATGTTCGACCCTGAATATGGATCAACCTGCTGCCATGCAATGGGTTCCTCCACCGATTGGTTGGACAAAGGTGAGTGCTGATGCTGTTTTTGATACTCTCACTAATACTGCAAGCATTGGTATCATTGCTAGGAACCATCAGGGCCATACTCTTGACGTGGCATTATTTGGAGAACTGTGCTACTGTTGATGAAGCTGAATTGGTAGCTTGTTTACATCGAGACTGTCC